>JAZHPH010000305.1:7111-122312 GCA_037356405.1 Nasonia oneida | reverse complement strand
TACATACATATGTATGTTTTAGAAATACATATAATCATTTGAGGTGATCTTGAGATTTGGTCCAGATGAGATGGATGCTGCGATCAATGATTTTGGCAAATATCATATTTTTTTATAAAATTTTGGTTTCTGATCATGAAATGATAAATGCTGAAATATGGAACATAGATACATATGTATGTTTCCATATATCTATGAAAAGATAGATATATATATCTATGTTTTAGAAATACATATAATCATTTGAGGTGATCTTGAGATTTGATCCAGATGAGATGGATGCTGCGAACAATGATTTTTGCAAATATAATAATTTTTGAACGATTTTGTATGTATGTTGCATAGATACATATCTATGTTTTAGAAATAGATATAATCATTTGAGGTGATCTTGAGATTTGGTCCAGATGAGCCGCATGCTGCGATCAATGATTTTTGCAAATATCATATTTTTTTAGAAAATTTTGATTTCTGATAATGAAATGATAATTGCTGTATATATGTAACATAGATTCATATGTAGTTTTAGAATCATTTGAGGTGATCTTGAGATATGGTCCAGTGCGGTATTGCATCATTTTTCAACTTTTATTGATGTAAGCATAAGCATCTAACTTGACCCAATTCCTGCTACCGTAATTAATTATTAGTGAATATCGTAACAGATTAAATAAGCATAAAAACTGACGCTTAAATTAGGCTACAAAATTTGAAGATGCTGCAAACACTACTAACAATTAATAAATAATTTAATAAAACGATGAATAGCGCTGATTTACGTAAATCTTGCAACTTGTATGACGTCACCCAACTTTTACGACCTTCATTAATAATCGTCTAACATCATGAAGGTTATTGGTAATGAGATGTTAGCTGACCTAACTTTCACGACATTATAAATAATCGCTGAGAATCTAACAGAGAGGATAAGCAAATTTTTCCGTGAAATTAGTTGATCATTAAAATTGATCTGCCAAAACAACTACATATCTCGACGAAGAATCGCAAACATAAGGCAGCAGTGCGGTATTGCATAATTTTTGCAAATTTTATTGATTAAAGCATGAACAACTAAAGTGACCCAATTTCCACGACTTTAATGAATTATCAGTGAATATCGTAACAGATTGGATAAGCATAAATTCCGACTAGTTTAATTTGGCTACAAAATTAATAGATGCTGCAAACACTACTAACAATTACTGAATAATTGAATAATACATTCAAAAATATGTTATTTATAATGATTTAGGTCGTGGAAATAACGTCTGATTGCTCATTTATTCTATATAAATAAAAACCTGTAAGGTCGTATCCGAGATGTTATTGAATATTATATTCGTTGTTTTACAGTGTATAATTCGTTTCATATATGATGAACGCTCGCATGCAAAGATATTCTATTTATAATGATTTAGGTCGTGGAAATAAGGTCCGTTTCCCCGTTTATTCTATATAATCAAATAATTATATACCGTTCTAAGAATCAGTTGAATAGTTCCTTATATAAAAATAGTTAACATGCAATGATATTATTTCGATATTGATTATGGTCGTGGAATAAAGCTCTGGTTGCATGTTCATCGAGTATCACGTGATTAAAGGTAGTTTAGTAGTTCTATTTATATGGATTGCGTACATGCAATGTTATTTTAATGATGATGTTTAAAGTTGTGGAAATAAGGTCTCTCCGCCCCTTTATGCAATATAATCTCGAAATTATATTATTAGTCTAAGAGTAGTTAAACAGTTTCGTTTAGTTCATAAAGATCGCATGTCAGCTATGATATTTTACCAACAATGGTTAAAGTCGTGAAAATAAGGTCTGGAAGCTCGTTTCCGAGATGTTATTGAATATTATATTCGATGTTTTTCAGTGTATAATTCGTTTCATATATGATGAACGCTCGCATGCAAAAATATTCTATTGATAATGATTAAGGTCGTGGAAATAAGGTCTGTTTCCCCGTTTATTCTATATAATCAAATAATTATACACCGTTCTAAGAATCAGTTGAATAGTTCCTTATATAAAAATAGTTTACATGCAATGATACTATTTCGATATCGATTATGGTCGTGGAATTAAGCTCTGGTTGCTTGTTCATTGAGTGTCACGTGCTTAAAGGTAGTTTAGTAGTGCTATTTTTAGGGATTGCGTACATGCAATATTATTCTAATGATGATGTTTGAGGTCGTGGAAATAAGGTCCGTTTCCCCGTTTATTCTATATAATCAAATAATTATATACCGTTCTAAGAATCAGTTGAATAGTTCCTTATATAAAAATAGTTAACATGCAATGATATTATTTCGATATTGATTATGGTCGTGGAATAAAGCTCTGGTTGCATGTTCATCGAGTATCACGTGATTAAAGGTAGTTTAGTAGTTCTATTTATATGGATTGCGTACATGCAATGTTATTTTAATGATGATGTTTAAAGTTGTGGAAATAAGGTCTCTCCGCCCCTTTATGCAATATAATCTCGAAATTATATTATTAGTCTAAGAGTAGTTAAACAGTTTCGTTTAGTTCATAAAGATCGCATGTCAGCTATGATATTTTACCAACAATGGTTAAAGTCGTGAAAATAAGGTCTGGAAGCTCGTTTCCGAGATGTTATTGAATATTATATTCGATGTTTTTCAGTGTATAATTCGTTTCATATATGATGAACGCTCGCATGCAAAAATATTCTATTGATAATGATTAAGGTCGTGGAAATAAGGTCTGTTTCCCCGTTTATTCTATATAATCAAATAATTATACACCGTTCTAAGAATCAGTTGAATAGTTCCTTATATAAAAATAGTTTACATGCAATGATACTATTTCGATATCGATTATGGTCGTGGAATTAAGCTCTGGTTGCTTGTTCATTGAGTGTCACGTGCTTAAAGGTAGTTTAGTAGTGCTATTTTTAGGGATTGCGTACATGCAATATTATTCTAATGATGATGTTTGAGGTCGTGGAAATAAGGTCCGTTTCCCCGTTTATTCTATATAATCAAATAATTATATACCGTTCTAAGAATCAGTTGAATAGTTCCTTATATAAAAATAATTAACATGCAATGATATTATTTCGATATCGATTACGGTCGTGGAATTAAGCTTTGGATACTTGTTCATCGAGTGTCACGTACTTAAAGGTAGTTTAGTAGTTCTATTTATATGGATTGCATACATGCAATGTTATTTTAATGATCATGTTTAAAGTTGTGGAAATAAGGTCTCTCTGCCCCTTTATGCGATATAATCTCAAAATTAAATTATTAGTCTAACAATAAGTATGACGTCAGACACACTGCGGTTTCATTCTCGCATCCTAACGCCCCCCTGCAAGGCAGCGCGCCTTCGCTGGCATCGTTACCGCGTAAGACCAGGTGACGAATCATTCTACACATCCCCTTTCGGGGCAGTTGTCATCGCTCCCGCATCCTCCTCGGCAGCAGGATTTTTGCCCATTTTTGTAATGTGTGATGAAAGAGATAGATTGAGAGATAATGTGAAGTGTTTTGTTGTTGTGGTGCTTGCGTAGTGTTTCTAGATGAATGCGTTCGACAGTGTAGGCTCGTCACACCTACGCCTGTTCCTATCGGCTGTCTGCGGCTGCTTATTTAATTTACTCACAGCTAACCTCTTTCCCAGGGGCTGTTCCTCTATCCGCAACCTAAGGACGTGCTGTGTAGGGGTGATAGGCACCCACCCGTCCAATCTGGACGACAACGCCCAAGACCCGCTTAGGGTAGCGGCATTGTAACAGCCACTCATGGGTTTATAACCTAAAATTCATAAACTTAATAATAAAATTTACTTTAAATCAGTAAATTTTAAAATCATTGACGTTTAAAAAAAGGTTTTTACAACAAATTTAGAAAATAAAAGGTAATATGTTAGGAATGGCAATCTAACCTTACACATAATTCATGCATGTATACAAACATGACTATACACTCAACACTCACACTGGAATGTACACTTTTTATGTGGGTTTAGATATTAGAAACATTATGTAAAATTTGTGTATTCAAGATTATCAATGATAAAATGTTGTAACGGGGTTCTTTAGCCCGTGTATAAGAGAACTGTGGCGTATCCACCGATCTGTCGAATTGCGAGAGAAGAAAAAGCAGCAGCTCGTTGCAGGCTTCTTGTAGGCTGTACGATGCCTGGCCCGTAGCGCAGTATGCTGTACATGCTGTCCTTGAGCACGTGAGCCCGCGGAGGTGTTGTGAGAGTTGATGCTACGTAGCTCAACCGCGAATAATATATATGTACGTGAGAAGCGAGCGCGGGGAATAGGTAAAGAGTCAGGAGCGAAACAACAAAGAGCAAGTTGAGATTAGAGTTAGCTTTATATAATGCAAAGCAATGTACAAATGCGACGCGAGGCAAGAGAGGGAGAGAGAGAGAGAGAGAGAGAGAGAGAGAGAGAGAGACGAAGCAGAGCCTAATGCAGAGAGAGAATAGCGATAAAGCGGGTACTTACATTTGCCCTCGTGCAGGTTTGCAAGGATGCCTCGTGGCTCGACTAGAGTGACGCAAAGCGGATGACCGTGGCCCACGCTGGGCAGCAAGGAAGATGCCTCGTGGCCTTGAGTATATGGCTGGGTGCAGCGAGAAGACGAGCGGCAATCACTGTACAGCTCGTGACCGACACGCGGAGTTGACTCGCACTAGGAGTGGCAGTACCTAGCGACAATCTTCCGGTATTTGCGCACGCAAAGTACAAGGTTTAGCGGTTTTATAAAAGCTCGACTATTCGTTTCGACGGTCGGTAGCTAAGTTGCGTAGCGCGAACTTTATCCCACTCTCTCTCACACACAATCTTGGCAACAAACTCACACTCAGTCAACTCTTAGTCACTCACTAGTCAACTCTTTATAGTGTAAAAGTGATGATCTTGACAGATATTCTTAACCCAGTGTTCGAGTCAGTCGCAGGCAGTATACATCGTTGTAGTGCCTTATATGCAGTGTATTCGTGCAAGATGTTTACTTTAAAAAAAAAGAAAAATTGAAAAAAGTAATCGTACAATCATTAAGAATTTGATTTTGCTCTCAATGAAAAACTATCATACTTAGAGGGCTGAAATTTTGCATGGTGATTTGTTTCAAGCTGTTAAAACAATATATCCACTTGTCTTTATCTTAAGTGCTATAGTTCAAATTCTCATGTAAACATCCACGTGTAAATTTTGCCCCCGGAGACATGGGGTTTGGTGTGGATTAGCTAGCAAAGACAGACAAGCAAAACTTGTTACGCTAGTCTGTTTTTACATAATGAAATAAGCATCTACACCACAAATTAAATATCTTGCATGAATACACTGCATATAATGCAATATAATGATATATACTACCTGCGACTGACTCGTACACTGAGTTAAGAGAATATCTGTCAGGATCATCACTTTAACACTTCTTCGTTGATAATCTTGAACAGACAAATTTTACTTAATGTTTCTAATATCTAAACCCAAATAAAAAGTGTACATTTCAGTGTGAGCGTTGAGAGTGGTCATGTTTGTATGCACATATGCATAAATATGTGCAAGGTTAGGTTGCCATGTATAAAACGTTCGCCATCATTTTATGGCATATTATGCCCACTTACCGTCGCCTGTTAACAGGAACATATGGCCACGATATGCCACAGAATCTGGCTATACTGGGCATGAAATTTGACATATCGTGGCCATATTAGCTTCAATTTTTTACGAGGGTACTGGGATTTTTATTACGGGAATATCGATATCTCTCGTGTATTGTATCCAGGTGCATGAGGTCGCCGATTACAAGGTCTTGGTGATACGCTCCATAGCTTTTGGTGTCTAGAATCAGTTTTTACAATTAGACAATGAAAGCTACGGAGAGACCTACCTCGATCGCGACGTTGTCAACCGCATGTACCTGGACAGTAAACATAACTGATTTGAACATTTTTGCACTAGAAGTACGGTGCGCACTGCATGACTTTGTTACCGGTCGAATATCTACTTGGAATTGTAAATATAATGTTTAAATAGCTGGTATTCAATACGTTATTGTTACATGATGTGTCAAGATATAGTTACAAAACTAAAAAAATCTACTTTTTGAAATGAAAAAACCTTTCCATTATTCAAATTGAATTTATTTATTTAATTAATTGAATAGGGAAAATACTTTCGAATTTATTTGAAAAGTAAATCCATGCATGTAAATTGTAGCCATATATTTTTTTAAATGAATCATAATTATTATATTTAAAAAAAAGTGAAATGCGTTTAGTTATTCGGTCAACGAAATAAAAATAATTCTCTCCTTTTTCATTTGATTATTATTATATTTGTGAAAAACCATTCATTATCATTTTCATGATTCAATTAAAACTTTATTTTCATATGCCTCGTCTTGGAGCACTAGGGATAAGTAGTTGAATTGCTGACATTGCATCTGGAAAAAGAGAATGATAGTTTACTACAGGGACATAGGCAGCTGTAATTACACGACCGGCGAACCATCTCCCATGAAGAGAGTTTACAGCAGCTACTGCGGTTGCAATAGACGGGCATTTTACGTAAACATTGCCTTGAGGTGAAGCTTGATCAACATAAACATGCAATACTCCTCCATGTTTGTTACATTCTTCAATAACGTCATCTCTTATTTCCTTGACCCATAGGCTGTTATTTTCACTGAAAACAAAATATAAATAAATTTACTGAAAATTTTAATGATTTTTGGTGTTTTTCTTATGAATTAAATTTATTATAAAAAATATATCTAAAATAAACGCTGAAAAAAATGCGGATTTCTATAATATATGCCACAGCAAAAATCGCTGCCAATGCATTGGCATGTAGTTTCCTCCAAACAAACGTATTTATTGTTCCTGAATCTTATGTATTGTTCAAATAATTATTAAATAATGCATTAAATATATTGATAAATTTAACAGTTATTGTTTAAAATAAATAAAAATATTAAACCGTGGTTCCATTTACTTGGAAGCTTGAATGTCGGACGACTTGAACGTAGTGAATTGTATATAGTAACCGCGGCTCTTGATAACAAAAGAACGATATTGCAAACAGTACATTTGTCAGTCAATTCTGACAGCAAACTTTAAAATATATTGCTATGAGATTTAACAAACCTGAAAATTGTACTATTACAAACTTCTTCTAAGAGGAAAATAAAATGTTATTTATTACTAAAATATCTAACCCTTTGAAACATTACAGGTCATTACAGTACTTGGCATTATTTGTAAGTATTTTTCAATACTTTTATTTCACTTGTGTCAAAGTTCACAAAGAAAAAATCCCCGGTATAAGGCTAGTTTTGAAAAATTTTTTTAGGTAGCTAACAGGTATATATTTTAATACTACGGTGACAGCGTGAGTGCACTTTTAGGTTATTGAAAACTTCATATTTGAAGTTAAATAATGTAGTTGATGCCAAGTATCACTAGCCATAACGTAAGAACCACAACTGAAGTCGATTATTTGCTTATTTCTGCACTAAGAATGCTACAAACAATGCGGTGTTCAATTTACGTAAGAACCACTTTGCGATCCAAGCGTTCATTACATAGTAAAGTATGTTATAGAGAAAACATTTTTTCTAAAAAACTATCCCTCGGTGGTAATCTTTGTTTGACATTTAGGGGATCAATGTTGCTTTTATCAGAAAATTGTAAAAATGTTTATTATAAGCAAGTTGTTGTTATGCGCCCCACGTTAGGGGCCAATGTAATAGGGCTGACTTTCGCACACCTGAAGCATGTGTTGCGCGTGTTCTATCTCTCCCTTTTTCTTTCTCAACCGGCCCAATTCGCACGTGTTTACGTCGCGCGCGAATCTCTGCTGCTTCGTCGCGGCGCAGCGTTACTCATACCGCTACGTATTGGCTGCGGTGATCATCTCGTTACAACATGATGAAGAAAATGATTAACCTCTTATTGATGCTTTTTTTAACTATTGTTTGTATGTATATTATTGGGTGATATTTGGGCTTCCAAAAATTCCGAATCGAGCAGCCGAAAGAGGATTTACGAACGAGGTACTGCTGACGTTTCTCTTGCCTTTTGCCTTTCTCCGATATGACGTACCGCTACCTGTCATGTTTGTAGGATACCTATATCACTCCCCCGAAAGAAAATATATTGATTGAAAAACTAAAATAAGGTTGCAAGAGATATAGTCGAGTCAGATTAGACTTTTAAAGGCCTGTTTTGGGAACTAAATTAATGAAGGTAAAAGATTATTGCCAGTTGTTCGGAAGGCTGTCAGAATATTAGGACAATAGGTTGAGCGCGATTTTAGGCTGCGTAACATTGTTTAAATAATCAAAGAAAATGCGAAAAACAGTTTTTTGCCAATAACTTTGGAACCATTGATACTATTGAAAAAAAGTTTAATACTTTTTTTTAAGTATTAGAAAT
The DNA here is from genome assembly GCA_037356405.1 of Nasonia oneida. Lineage (NCBI taxonomy): Eukaryota > Metazoa > Arthropoda > Insecta > Hymenoptera > Pteromalidae > Nasonia > Nasonia oneida. The sequence continues at coordinate 113,875 of JAZHPH010000305.1, read as the reverse complement.
ACCTTCAAAATGAGACAAACTAAATTAAAATCCGTTAATTTGTTTACTCAAAATACGAAAAAAACTCCGATTTTAGCGTTTTTTTTTTAATTTTCTGCAATTAACTTAGTTTTGCTGAGAAAAAATAGTAGTATTATTTTTTGAAGGTCTTTGTACACTTTCTAAGTAGTATACATTTTGGCTTAAAATATTTATAACTTTTTGTTCAATCCTATTTGTTATGTAAAAAAGGCTCTTGTCAGATTCGAAGTAACTTTTTTTTGAGACGTCGGAGAGACTTCTCTGAGAGTCTATTTTACTCACAAAGAGTTATAATACAACGTATAATAAAGGAAAAGTTGATTACTAAAGGGTAAATTGTTTAAATATTAAGTTGAAAATCATGTATTTGTACTGTTAAAAGTTAAAGGGTAAATTATTTCCAGATAAAATTTCGACATCGATTACTTCAATGCTATGATATGTTGATTACTAAGTACAACATAAATATTATTTACGACGATTTAATGATCAACGTAGAGAGTTGTAAACAAATTAGCGAATAAATAATTTTTTAATCTATAATCTAACACCGTGATTGTTATTCTTTTTTGATTTTACGCCTAATAAAATAAAGAATCATCAAAATCGGATCATTAGTCCTCGAGAAAAAGCAAAATTTTTTCGCTATTTCAAATATAAGACGCTTGGCCAAATTTCCGCCGCGAGACAGCTCCGCGCGAGGCGCACGCGCGCCCCACTCTCTACAAAAACGCGCCGTCGCTTTTGTCATTAACTCACCTTCAATATTTACATTTATTGTTGCTCAAATATCAGATAGGATGGTTTAACTCTTACTGTAGACCACCCGTAAATTTGAGCTCTAGATATTAATAAACATAGCCGCAATGATTTTTTTAATATAAAAAATTATCTCAGCTTCAGATCATCGTAGAGCAATAATTAACCGCTTAATATTTGCATAAAAATCATAGCATTGAAGTAATCGATGTCGAAATTTTATCTGGAAATAATTTACCCTTTAACTTTTAACAGTACAAATTCATGATTTTCAACTTAATGTTTAAACAATTTACCCTTTAGTAATCAACTTTTCCTTTATTGTACGTTGTATTATTACTCTTTACGAGTAAAATAGACTCACGGAGAAGTCTCTCCGACGTCTCAAAAAAAAGTTACTTCGAATCTAGCAAGAGACTTTTTTACATAACAAATAGGATTGAACAAAAAGTTATGAATATTTCAAGCCAAAATTTATACCATTTATAGTGTACAATGACCTTCAAAAAAAGTAATTCTACGATTTTTTTGAAGCAAAACTAAGTTAATTGTAGAAAATTAAAAAAAAAAACACTAAAATCGGTGTTTTTTTCGTTTTTTGGGTAAACAAATGAATGCATTTTAATTTAGTTTGTCTCATTTTGAAGGTATTTTTAATATTTAAAAAAAAGTATTAAACTTTTTTTCAATATTATCAATGGTTCCAAAGTTATTGGCAAAAAACGGGTTTTCGCCCTTTCTTTGATTATTTAAACAATGTTCCGTAGCCTAAAATCGCGCTCAAACTATTGTCCCAATATTCTGACATTCTTTCGAACAACTTTCAATAATCTTTTACCTTCATTAATTTAGTTCTTGGAAAAAGTCTAATCTGACTGGACTAAAATAAGAGTTTGCAAGATCTTACGAAACGTTACGAAATTTTATGAAAGTTATTCGTTATTATCTGGAGAGTATATACAAAAATGAATGGTTTACATTTGCTCAAAAGCGATGAAATAATTAATTTTTTAATGCCAATATTATTAGAAACTAAAACAGCGTGTTAATTGTACAAGTATTTGCTCGTAATATAGCAATGTTTGTTTTGATGCTTGATTTGAGTTTTTGCTCCATCTGGCGATTCTTGGCGTTCGAATCGAGCAACGTTCGGGCTTGGTCAAAATATTGCCCCCTGATTTTTAGATTTTCGTCTAAACAATCCATAACCTTCCATCCTTTAAGCGGGTTGATCCTCTTCTTATTCCAATGATGACTTACAGAATCCCATCAACGTCCTCTACCTTGACCCATCTTAGGCATCAAGTTACCGAGCAATGCTTACCGATGTGATACCAATCACTTAACAGGACTAAGGCGTACCCGTCTCTTAAAAGTATCCTTTTCTTTCCAATGATGACTTACTGGATCCCATCAACGTCCTCTACACCTTGACCCATACCAGGTGTCAAGTTATCGAGCGGCTCTTAGAGATGCGGACTTCGATCATCACTTATAGGAAGAAAAGACTCATCTCTTTCCTGAATTCAAGCTTTAAGCGGTAGAATTCTCTTTTCTCAAATTTCCTGGCTTTTGGGTCAGTTGAAATCAGTCTTCAGATGAGAAGAGGGAAGTTTACATTCTGTGGAACCTCTCCTCAAGTCCCTGCTTGTTTATTCACCTTCACGCTTACGGGAAAAATCACAGCTCAAGAGGACCGTGAAAAGAGCAGTCTTCTCAATAGGTTCAAATTTGTCAAATCCGGGCTTATAAGTCTCAATCAGGTAAAATCATAATCCGGGTTTTCTTCATTACTTGTTCATGTCAAGAAAGAATCATTTGCCAAGAAGATGTGAGCGTCGTAATTGGGAATTTATTAATTTACACCTTAATTATTAAAGCTTTAGTTCCAAATCTTGCTGATCACAAACGGAATGAAACCAACATCTGCAGTATTATATCTTTATTTACCAAACACATAGTGTTCTGTAAATAGCCTAAATCTGCCTTTTTTATCTTTTTATTAAGCGTATCCCTACATCTATCTAGTTTAAGAATAGTGTCAAAAGCGGCATTCATTAATGGCAAATTTAAATTACTAGCCAACTCATAATCATGTTTGTAGAGTTTTAATCTAGTTACTAGCGCGATGCACCTCACTCCTAACGTCTCTCGGTTAAAATATATATTGCAATACTGATGAAATTCAAGTTGTGTTAAGATCTAATTTCCTAATGTCAATTCCTAACAGGGGGCGAGTAAAAATTTTAAATAATAAAGATTTGAAAGACGAAAACAATGCATTGACTTATAATGAAAGGTATAATTTTGAAAATAAAAATATTAAAAAACTATGACAGTCAAATAAAAAATTTTAATTCTAAATTTAAAACAAAAATACTCTAATCTCTTGTTATTTTATATTTCCTAATATTTCAATTTAGAATTTTCGTTTTAGAAATTGTTTAATTTCATAATTTCAGTTTTTTTAATTTTTGCCTTTCATGCTTTAATTTTTTGGAATTTTATTTTTTTATTAATTTTTGCCGCCAAGTTAAATTGATTATTCAATTACTGATTTTCATGAATATGAAGATGCTAAAATTTTAGTAAACAAATAGAAAAATATGATGTTTCATTCTTATCTAGTAAGCAACGTGAATGTTTTATAATATTAAAAAAGTTATCTATGCATATAGTTATTTATCACTGACGAGAACATTGACGTGATTTTATTATGTATTAAAATTTTATAGTTTTCTACGTCAATTCGTCACTGTCGATGTGACATTCATTTAAAAAAGAGGTAAGAAAAATTTATACTACAAATCACTTGAACCAATTAATTAGTGCAGAAATACCTGATGAAAATGAGAATATAAAATAGATTATTTGCTGTTGCACGACAATCTATGATACATTGATGATACTATAGATGTACTTATTTTAAAAGGAATTAGAAATTATTTTAATTCTAAAAGTCAATTAAACAATAACCATATACCAACGTCTGAGAGGCACAACCGCGTATTCTGCGAGTCGCTTCGGGAAAGACGAATCTCCCAAGCCACTTCGAGTACGACGAATCCGATGCCGTGCGTGATAAATACGCGGGTAAGGTGTGTACCGGAAAAGTAGAAAAAAAGAACGCGAGAGATTCGGGCGGAAAGTTGAGTAATGAGCGGTGAGCTGCGGATTTACGGCAAATTTTGTTTAGAGTTTTGCGATAGCTTTACAAGCTTGTTGGTGAGTATTGTGGAACTGGTGCTGTTTTTTATCTTCGTGATTTATGCGACTCTGCGAGCTTGCGGTGAATATTTTCAATCACAAATGCAAAATACACTCGAAAAGTTAATTTATTCAAGGAAGAGTTAGCGGAGTTCGTGTCTGATTTAATTGAATTTGCCGCAGACGTAGTGGGAAGCGAAGTATACGTTTGGTGGTTATAGTCTGGTGTATATAAGGCCGAATACTAATCGGCTTATCCTGATAATTCGGGTCAATAATGTAGACGACTATGTGCAATATCATTCGGCGAAGGACGTTTTCCCTTCGTCAAGTCGTGGCATGAGGCGAAAACTCTTCGAAGTTTTAAACGTTTCTCGGTCTCGACGAGAATGAATTAGCATCTCGCGGAAGTTTACTGTAGGGGAGGGAAACGGCTAATGGGAAGGAGGATATAGGACGTAGGCCAAAGTTGATGATATTGGAATAACGCTTCGAGAAAGTTGTACTTATATGTATATCGGGAAGCTTTTACGTTTCAGCCATTTTTGTTGATATAATTAAAGCAATTAATCATTTAAATTGACTGATAGGAGCAGAATACACAGATTTACGGTGCAGTAAAGTAACAATATTTTTATTGCAACCGTTTAGTAGATTATTCTGTTAAATGTTCACATATTTTTTGTAGTCTCAGTTTTATTTAAAAAATAATGATATAGCAATACTGCATTGTACAACTAAGTAGTAGGAAAAATGCTTCGAAGCTGAAAATAGATCCGTGGAAAAAACGTCGTCACTCTGTTTTTCCTCGGTTGTTTCGCGGTCAACACACGACTAGCTGTTCTATCAGGGCTAGTTGATTTCCATCTTGACTTCGAACAAGCACATCTGGAATTCCTCTGTCTTCAGCTGATTATCAACAAAAGATTTGTTAAAACTGTTTGATTAATGAAGTATGTTGATAATCAAAAATTTTATTGTTTAAAACATTTTAAAACTTACTTATACAACGCATTTGCAAAATTATTTTGACTTCATCAGGCGTAGATTTTTTCTGTGGGAAAGTTTTCCCTATATACGCCACAGATTCGGGAACTTTGACAAATGCCAATACTTCTTCTTGCAATTATTCTTGCTTGATGAATCAAAAATTGCCTCTTTGCTTTCCTAAAATACTATATGATCTAACTTAAAAGCATCAAAATATCTAACATCAGAGCGGGAAGATCTGCAATAATTAGCTGGCGCCTGATCTTTGGCAAAACGCAAATTAACCAAAGAATTCGTCTTAATTCTGGGTCAGGCAATTCGTTTGCCAGTCTCAGATTCACATATGCCAAATGCAGAATTATCCATTAGGTATACCTGTAAATTTGAAAAAAATGTAGTATCAGTAAAACTATGTTTTAATAATTAGTTGACACAAGTATGAGGACAGGTATATGAAGAATTGTAGAAAGTTTTCAAAATATAAAGCCTAAGGAAAAAATAGAACGTACCTACATAATAATATACAGAATAATATACAATGCACCTGTGTGATTTTCGATCGATACTGGCCGCGACCGACAGTGTTTACAAACGAAGTGTTAACATTGCCGCCGCCCGGTCAAATGTACCAAATATGCCTGCGTCGTAATTTCGATTTTCGAATGTGGCGCTTAGTGCTGCTTTTTGACGCTTTGTCCCGTTTCATACCGCGTGCTTTAAAAAATTGTGATTAATAAAATTTACGTTAGAAGTTTATGCACTAGATCAAGTAAGTTGCTTTAAACAAATCTGAAAGTTTAGTCTAATAATTTCAAGTAGGAAATGTTTTTAAACACAGATACAAAGTGGCTGGCACAGTGACGTTTAAAATACATTAAATTAGTGATAGCATTCACGTACTGTTAATAAAAGCTTAGAATTTGAAAATTCAAAGCCATTGTCAACTGTGAGGGAGAAGTTAAGATGTCGGATTTAGAAGATAAAAAATAGATTGATCAAAACTATTGAAGTAATAAGCAGCAAGCAATATTATTTTTGTATTCTTATCAACAGGCTTTTTTAACAACTTTTTAAAAGTACTAAATTATCCAGAGAAAGAAGAAGGTAATGTTGATCACGAGTGTCCAACGATTTCATAAGATGAAGCAGATAAACGTAAGGCGTTCATTTTAGTTTTTATGGCGGCTTTAATTTAGAAATTAATATAATAAACTAATAGATTCTAACTTACTTTTCTAGCTACAGTTCTTGACATCTCAAATTCTAATATCGATATGCAATTGGCGTCATACCCAGTGAACAGCTTGTGCAGTTTCTCTGAAAATTTGATCATCTAAGTAAGTTTTCATTTTTCAGGTTTAATACAGCATGCAGATAATAGTATTTTACAAATATCAAATAAGTAAAATTGAAAATTATAATTATACTTATATCATCACAGGTGATTTCTTCAAGAATGCAAAATCATCACAATCAAATGACAATGCAAATCATGTGACTCGTACAATCATCACTCCGGACAGTCAATGATTTATTTTACCTTGTTTAATGATTGCGGATACAATTTGAATGAAGAAAGCTCGCAATTCACTAGTGAAGGTATGCCTTCTTCAAAGATCACAGCACCGATTTCCAACAAGACCTATGAAAAATCTGAAAAATTAGGTAAAAAACGGTTATTAATCTTATATTAAAACTCTTATAATACATATTTATTTTTTGCTACAGATGAACCTAGTTGTTTTGGTGTTGATTTAGTCAATGGAATGGTTTCTGGATCTGAGGACGAAATGGAAAATGAAAGTGATGATGATACTGATGAAGCGACTGAGGATAATGTTTATGAAATATCTGATGGTCAAGCATTTCCTAAAAAAATTACCAGAAATCCAGATGCCAAATTGACACGAAAACGACAGATAAATAAATCTGAATGGAAAAGCAAGAAAGCCAAGCAGGCAAAATTGGCTGGCACAGAAGGTGAAAGCAAATGTGGGAAACCAATTGCTGCACCAAAAATAGGAGTTGGTTGTGGACCATGTCGCTTTTCTTGTCAAAAAAAAATCACAATTGAGCAAAGAAAGACAATTTTTAAAGAATTTTGGAGTTTCAAAGATCACACCAGACAATAGGACTATATTAATTGGTTTACGGAGACGAAGAAACTCAATGACTCTAAGCGTAAGAAGGTGTCTAATAAATACTTCTTAAAATTTGCATATAAGACAATAAAAGTTTGCCAAACTATGTTCAACCATACCTTAGGTAAGAAGTTGTTTTGCAATAGTATAGAATGTTTATTTATATATTTAAAAATCATTATTGTGATGCTTTAATTACAAGAATTTCAGGTGCATGGGTCAGAACAATAAATAAGAAAACTAATATTAATGAAGGTTCTATGGAAGCTGATCAACGTGGCAAACATTTGAACAGACCACGTAGAGTCATTTCCGGTTGTTGAGTCACATTACTTTCGACAAACCACAAACAAAACTTACCTAAAAAGTGGTCTTTCGCTACATGAAATGTACAAGTACACAGCTCAGATGCAAGAAATGAAGAAGGAATGTGCATCTGAGCATATGTACAGAGACATTTTTAACAAAGAGTACAACATTCTCTTTCATCAGCCAAAAAAGGACTTGTGCAATCAATGCACTGCATATGACTATTTGTCGGAAGAGGCAAAAATAGAACAAGCTGAAGTGTACGATTTCCACATTCAAAATAAAAGAACAGCAAGAAAACTAATGACAGAAGATAAAGAAGAGGCAAAGAATCATGCAAATATCTGTGCAGCTTGATTTGATGTCCAGCAGACTCTGACAACTCTTCGATGATATGCGTCTACAATGTATTATAGAAGAAAATTAAATGTGCATAATTTTACTATTTATGAGCTATCCTCGTATCAGGGATTTTGTTACGTCTGGAATAAAACGTTTGGTGTCAAAGGAGCCAACGAAATGAGCAGCTGCTTATGGAGCTTCATAAAAATGAAAGCTGAGTCTGGAGTGGATGACTTCAAATTCTACAGCGATAATTGTGGTGCCCAAAACAGAAATAAAATGCTGTACTCCATGTATGTGAGAGCTTCAACATTATTTAAAGTGAAGATTCAGCATACGTAAATATTGATCCATTTTTTTATGCTTCGAATACAACATTTTTCAAATATTCACCTTTATACATAGCAATATTGCTGCACTGTCCAAGTATATCCTATAGCCCCTACTCCACGATAAACCTGTGAAAGAAAATGTATTATAATACACTCTGCAAAAATTCAATTTCATAAATAATGATCTAATTATATTTATTGCAATGCTTTTTATTCCACAGAAGTGTCACCATGATCATAACATTAACCTTATTTTACCTGATACTGAGCCCTATCCATTGCTGACATTATATAGTTATATTCTTGTGAAATAAGTAAAGAAAGCACGAGCACTTGACCATGAGTATGGTTCTCTCATTGAAAACAACGATATAAGTGACTTGGTGACAGAGACTCACATTACTGATGGCAAAGTGCTCGTGCCCTCTTCACTTTTTTCACAAGAACAAGTACAGTGTTAACAATTGATTGAACACAGTACCAGGTTAAAGTCAGAATTGAGGTTATTATCTTGACAAACCTTAGGTGATCTCAATGAAGTTTCTTGCATAATCAAATCTAGGCTTGATGATGATCGATGTAGAATATTGTGTACTTAAAGATGCAGTCTCCTGTCTTATTTGCTTCAGATCCACTTTTATCCTTTCTAAATTAGCGCCAATATCTTTTGAAGATTCAGAATCAATCTAAAAAAATGTTTTCTATTAAATTTTTATAAAAAATAATAAATAAATAGAGTGTGTTGATTTCTTTTTGTGTTTGACGGGTATCACCTCAAATTCTGTCAATTTCATCCATTTTATTTATTATATTGTTGATGATTTCTAAAATCCTGTAAGTTTATGCAGGCCTATTGACTTTTCCAGGAAGTTTTTAAACATCTGCTACATTTTGGGAGTACTCCTGATTTTGCTACAGCATTTTTTAAGCAGTTCTAGTTCTTTATCTCTCACAAGGAAAGGTACCCAACCCGAACTCACCGATTTTGATGATTTTCATATATGTTGTAGAACATAAAAAAATAAGAGACACGTATTTTTTTTTATCGGCTAATTTTCACTTTTAAGGGGTAAAAACCTCCCCTAAAGTTAACCCCCAAAAAGCGTTTTTTTTTAAATATCTCGGCTTAAAATTAATATTTTTCAATGAAACAAATTGGAGGTTATTTCTTACAAAAAGAGCAAGTATTTCATGGTGATTTGAAGAGTAAGGGTAGCATCCCCTATTTTTTAGGGGTTGAAAACATACATTTTTTGGCATAATTTTATAATAAAAATGTTTAAACCGACTAAAAAAATTGGAAAAAATGTTTAAACATCCTTAATAACAAAATTTAGTTGACGTCTTTCGGTGTTTTCATAAATATTATCCCTAAGGGGGTAAACCACCCCTAACACAAAATAACTGTAAATATGTAATTCAATACATAATATTTCGTAGAAAGTTTGTATATAGAGGTTTTCGAGGTCGCTGATTACAAATCTGTTATCAGATTTTGAAAATTCAAAATGGCGGAACCAATATGGCGGACGGAAATATCAAAAAAAAATTTTATATAATAAAAAAGTTTTAAACGACTAAAAAATTTGGAAAAAATTTGTAAACATCTATAATAAACAAATTAAGTTTTTCGGTTTTTTCATAGATACTTCCCTTTAGGGGGTAAACCACCCCTAACACAAAATAACTATAAATATACTTCAATCCATAATATTTTGTAGAAGGTTTGTATATAGGGGTTTTCGAGATCGCTCTTTACAAATCTGATATCAGATTTTAAAAATACAAAATGGCGAAACCAATGTGGTGGACGAAAATGTCGAAAAAAAATTTTAACTTTCAAAAAAACTTGTTTACAAATGTGTGATCTTTGTAGCCTGTACATGTGAACTAAAGAGCCTTAAACCCTAAACCCCTAAAGAACAAATAGGCTAAATGGTTGTGCTTTTTAACCAAACCACCTCAAATTCCTAAATTTGTAAACAAGAAAATTCTGTGTGTGAAGCAGTTTTATAATTTCCGTAGAAATTGTTATCAGAATGTTATTGAAATTCCTTTATTGTAAATTCAACTTATAATGTATTTTTGTTTATAATATTAGAGTATAATAATAATCTACAATCTTTTATCTTTTGCCATAGTGCATTTTTTGTATTGAGCATAAAATATATTATTTTACGATGTTTTTACAATAATGGTAGTCCTCATAAAAGTGTTTAAAGCACAATGCTTTTTTGCACCAACCACATCGTACAATTGCAATGTTTGTGCACCCTTCTATTTCACAATGTGTTGCACAAGACTTTCCAAAACTGAAATCTATAGGATTATCAAATTTATCTGGTTTTTCATTGACGTAACCGCTTTTATACCAGGAATATTTAAACAAATCTATATATCTCGGTGAAGACAGTTGGTTGTGAACCAATGATTGAAGTTTAATTATATTATTTCTCACATGTAAATTCATATCATGATCCATTAACATTACATTATCAGAAAATGTTCGGACAAAGTTTTTCCAAATACGGAATCCATAGACATCAAGTGGTTGTATTTTTCCTGTGGTTCCAGTTGGAATTTTTTTTATGTTAATAATTTTATTTTGTGGCATTGTTTCTTCTATAACTTTGTCACAATGACCACTCCAAGAATCAAGTAATAGTATTGAGTGATGGCCTACATAGGGATAAAATATTTTTTCCAACCAGATTTTGAAGTGATCTGCAATTAAACGACTTACTAATTAACTGATCAACGATATTACAATGTAAAAATTGTTATTAGTTCCCTTACTTGTTGTTAATTTTCCAGATTTGGATGCTTCCACGTACACGTTTTCTGGTCTAAATATGTTTTGTTCTACAATAGGGCCAAACTTGCCACTTGGTTCCTTTAAAACAAGAAATAGCGGTGACAACAGTTGTCCAGTAGCTGATATTAGTGGCTGTATAGTATAACTATGCGTTGTTGCTGAAATTGACTGTACCAGACATTGCACTTGCTTTTCTCCTTCTACTGCTAATGTTCTTCCAGAATGCATTTCTAGCTGAAATCCGCTCTGATCTGTATTATACAAATTTTCGAGTCCAATCCTTGGTATACACGATTTAACGTCATCGATAAATGCTTCAGCTTTAGCCGTAAGTTCTGCACTACTTTCTAGTGTTTTTCTTGTTATGAACTTATTTATTTTCCTAGAAACTATTCGGTGTGCTTGCTTAAATTTGAGTAACCAATGTTTAGAAGCTTTGAATCTAATATCATCAAAACCAATTTCTTTTTTAGCTTGTAAGGCCCATCGAATTATATCTTCATCATGGATAATTGAACCACTGTCGAGAGCTGCTTGAAAATTATCCAGGGTATACTGACAAATTTGTGCTACTTTTTCTCTATACGTGCCACCTTTATTAATTGAATGAGCCCAACGACGTAGCTGACTAATAGATGATACTTTTTTGAATCTGTTTTGCACTGTTTTGAGACTTAAATTTTGCTTCGTTTTGCTACTTCTCCAAAATTCTACAGCTCTTTTTTTGTATTCAAAATCTAGTTCTTCATTATCTGCTGTACATTGATTTGTTGGTGCTATATCCGGATCAGGAAAATGATGTTGCACTTCATCTTCAATTATTTCCGCATTATGGTCTTTATACTCTTCTTGAAAATCCAAAGAGTCATCAGTAATCATTTCTACATCGTTGAAATCATGTGTTGCATCTATTAAAATTTCTTTTATTTTTTCGGCCAACTCTGTTTCGTGATAATTCGTGACACTATCTGGTATGTTTAACGCTTGAAAGTATGATAATAATAAGTTTAGAACGTTTAACGGATTAATTTTCATTTTTCAATCTAAAATGAAAACAAGCGGTAAAATTTATACAAGCTGTGTTTTTGCATGTAAGGCACGACTGCTACATTTCTACCAGAATAAAACGAGTGAATGTAAATTGAATCAAATCATTAATTTATGCATTGGAGAAGAATTCTCGTTCCACTTTGTGATGTTCGGAAAACTCTATTTTTGGTTTTATTCAACTTTTATTCACTTTGAAATTGAATAATGTAAATCTATATAAAATCACTAAAGAAAATTTTCTACAACTGTATGATACCACTGACAAACAAAAAGACGTACTATTCATACTTTCCGGCATCGAACTAGAATACCCACAAAACTCACTCACTGCCTAAAAAATAACACAGGCAGCTGAGGTAAACACTCGATGAAAACAATCTAAAAAAAGAACATACTGATTCGCACATATTGTCAACAACTTTTATGAGTGAAAGACATTTATCTGTGGAATTATCATTGAATGTACGATAACATTCATTAAACTAATGAATGCATATAAAATTCCCTTTCAATAACAACGTGTTCTTTAATTGCAAATGAAGTTCGAGTATTAATATTCTTTTATGTATTTTTACCAATAACAAAAATTATCATAGTAATATAATAATAATAATAATAAGAAGAAGAATAAGCATAATTGCAATAGCAATAATAACAGTAATACTGATAATAGCAATGATAATGAAAAATAATAATAATAATTAGAATAATATTTATTATTAAATTTAGATTTTTTGATAAATTCATTAAATCGTAGCAAATAGTATTATTATGGAATTCCAGACTGTAAATATTTTACTATAGATACAATAATCATTACTTCGAGAATTCATCTAAAAAACTTTCGGCTTACGAAATAATTGTAACAATGAAAAACTCCCAAGTTTGACAACATTAAATTTTATTACAAAACGCAAAAGAGTTTGATAAACTAATTTTATTAACCTATGTTTTTTCATTTGCAAAAAAGTGTGGACTTTTTGAATTTATAAAATTATATAATTATGCAATTTATGAAATACTTTATAATTTATGAAATTACTTTTGAAATTATGCTAATTTATAAAAGCAGAAAAATAAATAATCTTTGATTGAAACATAAAACGAGACGTTATTTGTTACATACAAAATGATAGAATAAAATATCGGTAATATGTCTATACTCGTGTCTACGGTAAAGCATAGGCCTTCGGCTTGTCTGGAGGTTAGGGGTTTGGAGTCGTTTGGTTAAAAAGCACAACCATTTAGCCTATTTGTTCTTTAGGGGTTTAGGGTTTAAGGCTCTTTAGTTCACATGTACAGGCTACAAAGATCACACATTTATAACAAGTTTTTATGAAAGTTAAAATTTTTTTTCGACATTTTCGTCCACCACATTGGTTCCGCCATTTTGAATTTTCAAAATCTGATATCAGATTTGCAAAGAGCGATCTCGAAAACCCTTATATACAAACCTTCTACAAAATATTATGGATTGAAGTATACTTATAGTTATTTTGTGTTAGGGGTGGTTTACCCCCTAAAGGGTAGTATCTATGAAAAAATCGAAAAACTTAATTTGTTTATTATAGATGTTTACAAATTTTTTCCAATTTTTTTAGTCGTTTAAAACTTTTTTATTATATAAAATTTTTTTTCGATATTTCCGTCCGCCATATTGGATGCGCCATTTTGAATTTTCAAAATCTGATAACAGATTTGTAATCAGCGACCTCGAAAACCTCTATATACAAACTTTCTACCAAATATTATGTATTGAATTACATATTTACAGTTATTTTGTGTTAGGGGTGGTTTACCCCCTTAGGGATAATATTTATGAAAACACCGAAAGACGTCAACTAAATTTTGTTATTAAGGATGTTTAAACATTTTTTCCAATTTTTTTAGTCGGTTTAAACATTTTTATTATAAAATTATGCCAAAAAATATATGTTTTCAACCCCTAAAAAATAGGGGATGCTACCCTTACTCTTCAAATCACCATGAAATACTTGCTCTTTTTGTAAGAAATAACCTCCAATTTGTTTCATTGAAAAATATTAATTTTAAGCCGAGATATTTAAAAAAAACGCTTTTTGGGGGTTAACTTTAGGGGAGGTTTTTACCCCTTAAAAGTGAAAATTAGCCGATAAAAAAAAATACGTGTCTCTTATTTTTTTATGTTCTACGACATATATGAAAATCATCAAAATCGGTGAGTTCGGGTTGGGTACCTTTCCTTGTCAGTAGACGTAGTTCAACTAGTTTTTTTTTCTGACTTGCACTCTGTAATTTTTAAATTATATTAGTTTATGTCTGATTGAGCACAGCACTAGCCTAAAGTGAGTTGAGGTTATAATCTTTGTAGACTTTCAAAAGATCATCTCAATAATGTTTCTTAATCAAACAAATCCATACTTGAATTTAAAATCAAAAGCACTGCAATGACTGGGATTTCCCCAAGAAAAGTTGCTTAAGTGTCTCAGTGCAAAAGATTACTTACAGTAATCAAATACATGCTTTATCACTAACAGTAGCCGTCAACCCGGAATGGGCGCAATCTTTAAGTCTCAAAATACTTTCTTGTACGTGCTTAGTCCGCCTAAACTTCATATTTTCCGCGCTCAGTTTGTACATTCAAAAATTATACTTACGCGTTCTACTATAATTTTTCTTTCTTCTTTGTGTCCACCACTGCGTGGACTAGAGTTCTTTTCATTCGCTAAGAGTTGAGTCAAGTGCCGGTAGACCTAAAAATTGTATCCCTAGTGTCGCGCCATAGAAAAAGCAACATTAATAGTATTTATAATTCACACTGTCGATCAGGCTATTTATCCTGTTGATCACAGTGCTTAATATAAACACTCAAACCGCAAATTCCTTCACCCCTTGTTAAAAATAAAAACAAACTTGCTTTGCAAGTGACTATTCAGGACTTATGCCTGTTTAGCAGTTGCTCCAAAGTCAAGTCAAAATTATAAAATTTAAATCCATACCTTCTTCGTCACATTTAAATTTTTGTCAGATTGAATAAAACGACTCAGATACTCTCTTTTCACATAATAAAATTTGTTCAAATAGTCCTAACGCGATAAAGCTCCCCTATTAAAAAGGTTCAGTGAAAATCAAATGATTTCCAGGTTATTTTCAAGGGAAAAGCATGCCAATTTCGTATTCGATTAGTAGATGATTTTCAGGTGAAAATATTGTGAAACCTTTTTTTTTTATTATTATTTTTATTATAATGGTTATAAAGCTAGATTGTTCGCGTTTGCTATTTCGAAATAATTATTAAAAAATACTGTTGATATTTAGTGATAAATTTTATCGTTCGCAAAGAATAATAGAATCTTTTTTAATATTATTTATATTATTATTTATAGATTTTTTAAATTGTAAATTGCTGATATTAATAACTTTAAAATAAGTGTATTGAATCTTTTCAATCCATATGTCAACTTAATCTAAACACTTATATAATATTATTATGTCTTTGGTTTAATTATTTGCACCATAATGTCGTAAATAAATGTAAAACTCGACTTTTTACTCGCACACCCCTAGTGTACATGCGGGTGTGATTACGTCTGTGCCTTGTTTGTGTAGTGTGTACTCTCATTCATGTGTGTGTGATTTTGTGTGTGTATGTCAGTGTTTCTGTTTGTGTAATGTATTCTCTTCTCTTTTCCTTACTCTGGTGTTTCTTATTTCTTTCCTTCTTTTTCCCTCCTCTTGCTATTCTATCATTACTTCTTTATCTTTCATCTTTATCTGGCATTCGCTTTCTTCTTTCTCTATGCTACTTTTCTCCTTTCTTTTCTCCTGTGTGCTTTCATTTTTTTTTTTTTTGTACACTTTCCTTCTTTTCTTTTTTCGCCCTTTCTGGATCCTTTTTTTTTCTTTTCCTTCTCCTTTTCTTGTTTGGTCCTCTCCTCCTGTGTTCTTATCTCACAAAGCATTGCCTCGATCCTTTCAGCTTTCTATTACAGGTTCCTCGTACGCTTCCTCTTCTGAAATTTTCTTTAGACCTTCTTCCTTCCTGTTCCATTTGTACCTTTCTTCTCCAATCTTTTATTTATTTATTTCAACACCATATACACATGCCCTTTAAAAGGCATCCTATAGAGGCAAACACAGTTGCCTGTACATAGGGATGGCATAATCACTAATACTAATATACTTAAAACTGCCATATAGAGCCAAGATAACGCATTTAACGCTATCATGCCCTTTTTCCTTTTCATAGCAAGTTAACAATATTAAAATATTAAAAAATATAACAAATATAACATCCAAAAGTTAATTCTTTTCTATAAACCTCTTTAATTTTCTTTTCATAGAGATTTTACTTATTGCTAAGTCTTTGAGATCATTCGGTAACGTGTTAAATACAGAACCACACCTCCACCTGCCTTATTGGCCGGGAGTCTATCATGCCTTAGCATATAATTCGGAATCTTCACCATTTGTTAACGTGCCCAAAAATAATATTATTGTTCGACGGAAATCTCTGGTTATTAGCCATAATTGATAAAAGATATTTTACGCTTAATTTTTCTGAGCGAAATCGGGCAGCATGGCACCAGGGTTCAACCAGCCGTCCTACGGCACCCAAAACGCCTTCCATTTCGGCACAGGCCAGCGGTCCAGGACAGCGAATAATGGTTTCAATTTTGAAAGAGACCACAGGCAGTCTCGTGTTTCAACGACGGCACCATCGAACGACAAGTACTTCCTGGGAATGTCTCAAAGACAAAACGGCCAATTCCAAACCTCAGGAACCAAGCCTAAAGATAACAATGGGTTAAACAGGGAACAGCTACCAGAAGACCATTCTACAACAGTAAACCTCGACCAGATCATGGCCTCAGTGGATCAGAAAATCAACAGCAAGATGGACGAGCTCGCAAAACTGTTGCAGGACTCCCTCGCTCCTCTCATAGCAACACCCAGCTTGTTACCACACCCACAGGCGAACTTAAATACAGGAACTTAAATACATAGCTTCAGGACAATTCTGGACAGAACAACCGTTCCAGAGACAAAAACAGGAAAAACAAGTCTCGAGCCAACTCGGAAAACCGAAGAGACTCGAGACCAGCCAGATCTAAATCTAGAGGTCGGCAGAACACAAAGTACAGTCGTTGTTGGTACCATTGGAAATACGGATCGGTGGCCAAACACTGCTTCCTTCCGTGCGATTGGAAAGAAGCACCAGGCGACACATACAAGGTAAAGAATCCTGATTACTCAGCAAGTCAGGAAAACTGAATGACCCGGCTGTCAAGGAGGCTGACAACGGGTTACACACTGCCGCACGTCTCCACGTGAGAGACAAACTCTCAAACGAAGTCTTTCTAATAGACACTGGCGCTGACATCTCAGTGATTCCAAAACCCAGCAACTGGCAAGGCAAGGCAGCCCACTTCCAACTCTATGCTGTCAACGACACGACCATAGACGTGCACGGCGTCAATCGCCTCGAATTAGACGTTGGCCTGCCTCATAGACTGGCTTGGAACTTCACCATTGCAGACGTTCCGCACTCGATCATAGGAGATCTCCTGAAACATTATCATCTACTACCAGATCTCAAGCCTAAGAGACTGGTAGACGGGAAACAACTCACGTACGCTCCTGCCTTCATCAGGTCAGTAGAGTCGGTGCAAATCTCTTTCCTGGCACCGAATCACACCTACGACAGGGAGCTCACGGCCATTTACGAAGCCATCAGATACTTCCACCACTACCTCGAAGGTGCAGAATTCAAGATCTTCACAGATCACAAACCGCTGATCTACGCTCTACAGCAGAGCCACGACAAGATGCCAGCAATCCGCTCGCGTAGACTATCATACATCGCCCAGTTCAACACGGAGATTCTCTACCTCCCAAGAGAAGAGAATGACGTTGCAGACGCACTGTCTCGAATCAACACTTTCACATCTCCCGCATTCTTTAACTAGAGCGATCCAGATCTCCTTGTCGATCCACAGGTCAGAAGAATCCTAGCAAACATCAATGCATTCAAGCTACCGACGCTGTTCGACGCGAGACAGCCAAGCGAAGAACAGGAAAAGAACGAGCAACTCAAGGAGATTCTTTGTGCTTACGTTACTTCCCGTTACGTGTTCGACTGGCACTAATATGTATCATTCGTTTGAGTGGACTTCTACCTCACCCAATTTCTGACATGGGTACTTCCGAAGGTATCTATACAGAATGAACAGAGTGACCACACCGGAATGTACGTACTGCGGATAGGCTTGGGACGACGCGGAGCACACATTTTTCAGGTGCAACCGATGGACCGAGCAACGACAGAGACTCGACGATTACACCAGATAACGTGACGAAACTGATGATAACCACCGAAGACGCGTGGAGAAGCATTGGGACATACGTTGGTAGCATCTTGCGAGGTAAGAAAGAGGATGGATGTTTGGATAATTGAGCGAGAGCGAGAGTGGGAGAATATAAATATAAGCGTAGCTATGAATGACTGGAAGTAAGGAATGAATGTGCAGAAGAAGCGCAAAGGACATGGGCCCAGTTCGAAGTAATGTGATAAACCGTACCGGGCTGGTATCGGGCGTACAGGGAGATATGCGTTTAGTGGGTAGGGGTGGCCGCCGTCGCCGAGTCCCACACTTGGAGTTCTCGCAAGGGAACACCAGTCAGTCCGCCACAAGGATTCACAGGCTCCTATAAAAAAAATGATACTCAGGCGGAAATAATAAACGAAAAAAACAAAGAGAAAAACAAGCCAGAAAATTTTAGAAAGTTTTTGGAAACCGATAATAAGAATATTGAAAATTTTATATATAACATTAACGTAGGATTGCAAGAGGAGCAAAACTCGCAAGAAATCAGTGCAAAAGCAAAAGAATGTGATTTCAAGGGCATATTAACTACAATGAAAGAAACTGGAGAAAAATTGTCAGAGGCCGAAGAAAAATTATTTGATGGAAAAGAATATCAATATATATCATTCGATATTGACCATATTCCTGAAGGAGCTCAATTAGTGGACGAACTGGGCATAGAGTAGTTTAATTTTAAATATAGAAGCAATCGATGCATTTGAGAAAACTAAACAAGGCAAACTCAAGAAGCCTAATAGTCAGGAAGTATTACGAAAGAAATTACAGATGAAAAATAGTGATAAAAGGAATCAAGAAAGAATTAAACGAATCACAAATAAATATCCAGATGTATTCTGGAACGAAGAAGATGAATTAGGAACGTGTAACGTAGAACAACATGAAATAAATTTAACAACGGATAAACCTATTTATATAAAGCAGTTTCCATTAGAGCACAAAAAGAAAGGCATTGCCATCGGACAAACAAAGAAATTAGTCATAAATAAAGCAATCCGAAATACAAAAAGCCCATTTAATGCACCGGCATTAGTCGTGCTAAAGAAAGAACTTGTAACGAAAGAGAATAGATACAGGTTAGTGATTGACTACAGGGCACTAAATGCACTTATTTACTTCCAAATATTAACGAAATTTTAGATCTCATTGGACCTATAAATTTAGTTGGAGGAAGCTATGTGCTAATGGATTGGCAGTGGTTTTTTCTTTTTTACTCGGTCTGTATACCTTTGATCGAACTGGAACATTTGTAGTAGTAGGTATCTTCCGCCACACTAGTATTGTTGCTTTAAGTTTTTGTCCGGGTAACCCAAGATATGTAGTTTTTCTCGGATGATTTCTTTAATGTGTGTTATTTCCTCCTCAGTTATTTCCTTAAGTTTCTCCGGATCAAAAAAAATTTTTTCAGCTCTATCCTCGTTTTTATTGAAAAATATTGTCAGTATATAGACAGTCCCTGCTGGTTCGTCTTCTTCTAGATTAAATTCTGTTACTGCCTCTGTTATGGATTCGTACGCTTCTATTGTTACATCCGGTGGGTTCGATTCTATCTCATGATCTGTAGTATTAACACATACGGCATGTATTTTACCTCCTTAGTTAGTACAAATAAAATTTCCGACTTATCGCTCCCTTTTGCGTAAATTACTTATCTTGTACGTGCAGGTATAATAAATATAATTAATAAATAAAATATAAAAAATCTTTCATCTTGAGTAAATAATCTGTCCAAATTTTATACATTTGTCTGCAGCATTGACCTTTGCACGTTATTTTGAAAGCACATACCATCCTAAGATTTGCGACGCTGTGTCTCCCAGCACAGGTGCGCAACTCCTGGTGCTTCAATGCGCCCGAATTCTTATTGTTTAAGCGGCGGATTCGCCGCAGTCGCCGTACGTATGGGAGCACGTGGGGAGAAAGGACAGGAAATAAATAATATCTTTAGTCTCTTTAATAAATCCGTTATATTTCACCCAACCCCTCCCTACAACGCGGTGGCTTCTGCCTCCCACGCGATTCAGCCACGCAGGGCGTAAGTGATACTCTCCCTCGCGCCGTCCCGGTGCTCTCGCACCCAAACTGCGCGACACTCCTCGCGTCTCGCGGCCAGCCCGGCGTGGCCACCCTCGCACAACGTGCTGTTTGCCCCGTTGCCGGTCTCTCTCTCTCTCTCGCTCTCTCTCTCTCTCTCTCTCTCTCTCTCTCTCTCTCTCTCTCTCTCTCTCTCTCTCTTCCTTCGTCCATCACTCACAAGAGACGCGGGCAAATTCCTCAGCGCCCGCGCCGTACGGCTCTGGGTTTCGACGCCACGGAATCCCAGTTCGACTGACCGGCGTAGGCCTTCTGGGTCGCGCTTTCTTTCTTTTTCCGCGGCGTACGCCCCGCACTGGGTACGGTGTACTCCTTGTGCACCCGCACTGCACGCGCACACACTCGTCTCTTTCTCTCTATCTCTCTCACACAACGTTCTCGATGCCGCGTTCTCCCCTACTCCTCACTCGCGTTTCTTTTACTCAAAAACCACTTGCCTCGCAGCAGGCTGGTTTCCCGCGACCGATCTCTCTTCTCTGCTCTCCCGCGGAAGGTAGGCCGTTGGCTCATCCGTTGGCGTCCTTCCCGTAACGTCTTCTTCAGCGCCTTCCCTATCTCCTTCGATCGCCGGTGACTGGGACGTGGCGATCCTCCCGACAGCGCTTCCTCACTCTCACCCTGGTCGCCGGGATACACTTCGGGAGAGCCGTAGGACTTCCCCAAGCTCTCAACACTACTCTCACTCTTGTCTCTCGCGCTCGCGAACCTCTGCGTTACTCTATCCTTAACGAGGGCTCACGAGATACTGCTGGTCCGGCGCGCGCCAGTTGCGCTCGCTACCTCCGCTACTCCTCAGGCCGCAGCGAAGCCGCGCTCTGATCGGCGGTCCGGGCCGCGCTATCTCTCGCTGATTGGCTAAGCCTCTCTCTCGCAACGTTGCTCGTCTCGCCGCTTCATGGAACGGTGCCGCGAGCTCACTAGGCCCTGGAATTCTTGGGACGCGCGACGGCTCTGACAACAAAGCCGCATGGCACGTCGCCGACCGTAAGCGCGCCATTTTTCATGCAGGAAATCTGCCGGGCCGAAAAGAGATTCTTCGGCGCGGCTGCGACGCACCATGTCGCAGATATTATTTGTATCGATTGCTAATTCATCAGTTACCACGTGCACGTTGAACTCTAGTCCCTCTAAACTCATATTTGTTCTACCTAAACTAAAGCATCTTCTCGGCGTAACTCTGTTAATTGCAATTACTTATTGTTTATCATATATCGCACTACTAGTGACATTGCTCGCTTTAATCAAAGTATCAGCTCCACTATCCACATAAAATCGCGCTTTCCTCTCCTCTAACTTTTTGCTTGCAAGCTTTACGATAGATGGTTTACAGCCTGCTATGGCAAACCTTATTAGGTACTTCCTATAATTTATTTTCTTCTGTACATAAAAATCTTTCTTATGTTTTGACTGTTCTTACAACTTATTAAACTGCACAGCTATCTCTTTTATTTGTTTCTTTGTATCTTCTATTTTCTCCCGCTTTTTACTGATTTTCCCCTCTACTTTCTTCTCTTCTTTTAACGTCGGTTCCCATTTTAGAAGATTATTTTCGATAGATTGCCTGATACCTCCGACTGGTAACGAGCATCCTGGTAGTTCTTATTTCTAGAATGTCTGTTATTCTCTATTACGATCATTATAACGATTGTTATCATTGTTTTCGTTGTAATTGTTGTTTCTTCTACCATCATTGCGCCTATTATCAAATCCTCTATTGTTTCGGCCATTATCGAAATCCCGGTTGTTTCGGCGATTTTCAAGCCCGCAGTCATTACGCCTGCTGTGGTATCCTCCGTCATCGCGCCGATTGTTATATTTTAGATTATTGTCTGATTATCGTCTCTATTATAGTTGTACCTATTATAACTCCTATTATAGTCTTGATCGTTGTAGGCATTATCGTTATTATAATTTATACTAGCAGGGTCACATCACTCCTAAAGTCGCTCGGTTGATTAGGTATATATATTTATATTTATAGCTCTGAAGAAAAATAAAAGGTAATAAGATTATAATAATAACTATAAAAAATTCAACAGTTACGCTATTAAAAATTTCAATGAATTTTCAATAACAAAATTATATGCTATATTCGATTTCGATTTCGCCGATGAATCAGCAATTATGGAGAATGATTTAGGTAGCATGAGTGAAATATGTGAATTCTGTAATCCTAAACATTTCAAATTCAAAATATTATGTGATAAGAAGTTTTCTGATTGTTGCAATATAGTAAACGTTGTATTATCTGACAATATCTCTTATCCTAAAAGAATTACTTTCTGGAAATACTAACAAAATTAAGGGGACGGATACACCTTAAATTATCAAAAATGAAAAATCCAATTTTTTGTTTATATTTTTCCGAAATTGTTTAATTATTCATGATTTAATTAATTTTTTAAACAATTTCGGAAAAATATAAACAAAAAATTGGATTTTTCATTTTTTATCAATTTAAGGTGTATCCGTCGCCCTTAACACCTTTTAAATAATATTAGACAATATAATAATACACTTGTCTTCGCAAGTTTTGGAGCTACATTTTACGCTCTTTTCGGGAAAGGCCCTTAAGTTATTCGAATAAGTGGTCAAATTTTCCACAATATTTATACGTTACATCTAGACGAAAACAAAGCCAGAAGATATGAGCAACTATACATCATTAATAATGAAATCGCCTCGCAATTACGATTACAAACTAATGTGTCATGTTCTTAATGCTATTAAAGGAATTAGATAATTTCTTTCGACAAGTTCACATGTACGCTAAATCATACAAAATGATGCACGAAATCGAAATGAAAGAACCAAATCGTTTAAAAAACAACAACGTTGAGTTCAATAGTAAAGAAATTATAATGTATTTAACATGCAATTCTAATCATGATAAACGTAGATATAACGCAGCTAAATATGATGAAGTAGCTTGGTATTTGTAGGTGAAAATGGTCAGCCACCAGAAGATCGAGATGTATGTATATATTCAAACATAGAGCACCTTATAATATACCGTACATTAGTAAACATGTAGTTCCTATATCATATCCACTTATGTATCCTAATGTAGGTTTTGGATAGATGCCCAATATGAAAAATAAAAATTATAAAAACAATATTTGAATGCTAATTTTAGTGTTATAAATTCAGCATTAGAAACGATTTTAATCTTTACTTAAGGGGGCACACCACCTTTGAAATTAAATCAAAATTTTTCATTAAAAATGTATAATTACTTATATAAATAAACCAAATTTTGTTAACTATTCTTAGACATAATTACTTTTATTTTGATGGTTTTAGACCTTCTATACACCTCTATAATATCTATGATAATAGGGAGTCCATAATTCACTGACCGTAAGATTCCGAAGGAACGAATGGCACAAATGAGCTCAAACTCCAGGATATAGTTTAAAAGTACATTAGTTATGGTATGAATGAGCGGATTTGGTTTAAATTTTATAGAAAAAAAAGTTACATGATAATTATATTACTATATCCTGGAGTTTGAGCTAAGTTGGGCCATTCGTTCGTTCCTATGGAATCTTACGGTCAGTGAATTATGGACTCCCTACTATACGTAGGTATTATAGAGGTATATAGAAGGTCTAAAACCATCAAAATAAAAGTAATTATGTCTAAGAATAGTTAACAAAATTTGGTTTATTTATATAAGTAATTATACATTTTTAATGAAAAATTTTGATTTTAATTTCAAAGGTGGTGTGCCCCCTTAAATTTAAGAAAATTAACTTAACAATAAATTGTTGATTCTTGTGTAAAAGTTAAAGGTTCACGATTACTTTTTTTAAATAAAAATCAACACCAATTGAGGATAGATTTATAAGAAGTGTCATACATTGCGACGCTGTGCCTCCCAACACAGGTGCGCAACACCTAGAGCCTCGCATGCGCTAGGATTTTTCTTTAACGTAGGATTTGGCGCCTGGATTGCCGAATGAAAATGGCAAGGCCAGGAAAACAGATCGCTGAGGAAGAAAGAGGAAGAAGAGAGAGGTCGGGGGAGGTAGAGAGGCGAAGAGATGCAGAGAAGAGAGGAAAGTATGGACTGGGACCCAGTAAAAGGTTTAAGGCCAACTTCTCCGAGAGAGGAAGCATCGTTAAGGGGAGGGGATTGCGACGTTGCAAACGTCGCAGTCGCGTCGATACGAGGAATCTTGTTCAATGCGGCCAAGCCCTGAGTGCGCAGAATAAACAAGCGAGTCGACGTGTTGTTGTCGGCGCCGGCCTGTCCTGAAATTTGGGGAACGGGCTAGCTAACCGGCATCGTCGGCGCGAGAGTGAGCCTCGTCGGCGCGCGCGCTGATAGGTCCTCCGCATGTCGCGAGCCAATCAGCGGGCGCCGATGCGCGGCTCGCTATCCGCGCGGACTGGCAGCCAATCGGAAGCCAGCAAGAAGCGCGGGCCTGACGAGCACGAGAGGAGAGTGAGCGCGAGAACGAACGGTAAATCCGGGAGTTCTCTCCCGACTATCGACGGAGCACGTCAACGTTTACGAGAGTTTCGTGCGTTCTCCTCTGCTTGTCGACCGAGGTCGACGACTAGAGAGAGAGAGAGAGAGCCAGCCGACAACAGACTGGACCTGGGCCTGAGGCCTGCCGTCTGCTGCACGAGTGCGGCTCGTGTGTGAGCGCGCCAACATAAGCCCTGTGTGGCTACATTGTGCGCGGGAGGCATCATTGCCATCGCGTTGTAGAGAAGGGCTGGGCGAAATACAAGTGCAATAAACTGTTAACCATTGTGTGATTATTTTCCCCTCTCCCTAGCGTTCTCCCAAACGTGACGATCGCGCCAAATCCTACGTTAAAGAAAAATCCTAGAGCATGCGAGGCTCTAGGTGTTGTGCACCTGTGTTGGGAGGCACAGCGTCGCAACATCATTTAAAAAATAGAAGTAAGCATGACAACGTAAAAATTGGAAAAATGATTAAATTACCTTCATCATTTTCAAAAAGTCCACGATCGTCTCAATAAAAACAATATAGCTGATAATCTATTTGTAGTTCTATACAATCCGTATTTATGGTTGAAATTTAATTGTCATATTAATGTTGAAGTATGTTCAATGGGTCAAATATTTATTTAAAGATAATTATAAGGGGCATCATTGTGCATTTATAAAAATAAGTCAAGGTAATAATAAAAACGAATGTAAAGAAGGAAATTTCAACTACGATAAAATAAAACAATATTTATGTACAAAATATGTAAGCCTTCAAGAAGCAATGTATCGTCTACTACAATATGCAATGTACGTTTTAACACTCGTAATTTACCCATTAGCTGTACATTTGAAAACTGAACAGTTCATAATTTTTGAGGAAGGATCAGAAGAAAAGTTGATTGATAAAAACTTAAACACAACCTGTTTGGTTATATATGCGTATTTCATAACCCAGTAAATGTTAAAAAATTATTTGAAAAATATGAAGCATATTTTTACAGTCTATTGTTAACTAAAGAAATACGTAAAAATATCTCACTAAAACATATTAATTCTATTTTGACAAGTTACGGGTATACACTGACTGATTTCAATTTACCTAAATTTAGTGAGGATGTTAAAGAAACTAATTAAGAAGAATTTTATACAACAAATAAAATTGAAAATGATTCGTTATACAATATGAGCTTTTTAACGAATAAACAACGTGAAATTTTCGATACAGTAACAAATATTGTAATTAATAAGGCCGATCAAGTAAAGTGTTTCTTTATTAATGGATCCGGAGATAGTGGAAAAAGCTACATACTAAATACTATTATGACTCATTTAAGTAAAGAAAAAATAAGTGTTTTACCTATAGCATGGACTGGTATAGCAGCAAATTTATTAGCAAATGAAAGAACTTCAGATGTGATTTTTAAATTACCATTAAATATAAATGAAGATTCAATGTGCAACATTACTTTCAATTGAATATATAGAAAAAATCTAAAAAAAAATCACAATTTGGGATGAAATAACAATGACATCAAAACACGCTTTTCAGGCAGTGGATAAATTATTTAAAGACTCATGTAATAATGACATTGAATTTGGTGACAAAGTAATGATTGTATCAGGTGACTTCTGACAAACACTACCTGTTGTCAAATATGGAAATCGAACAAAAATTATTGGAAATTGTGTTAAAAATAGTCATTTATGGAGTAAATTCTAAATAATGACTTTACAAAATAAAATGAGAGTTAGTAATTGTGACAGAGTTTAAACAATGGCTATTAAAAATTGGAGATAGAAAATATTCCAACAAATCTAAAATGGGCAATGATATAACTTTAAAGTAATTACTTACAACAGAATTATTATCAACCAGTAATATAATTATGGAAATTCATGGAGATTGCTTTGATAATAATAATGCCAATAAACTTTGCAAAAGAGTAATTTTAGCGCCAAAAAACAATGATGTACTAAAAATTAATAATAACGTTTTAAATAAGATGCAAGGCGATGTAAGAGAGTATCTAAGTGTGAATTCATGGGAAGATGATAATAAAGAGATGTTACCAATAGAATTTTAGAATTCACTTACGCCAAATGGCCTACCGCCTCATGAGTTACGTTTAAAAGTAGGTAGTGTAATTATTTTGCTGATAAATTTAAATTTAAATGATGTGCTTTATAATAGTACTCGATTAATAGTGAGGAAAATGATGCAATTCTGTATAGAGGCAGAAATAATTAGCAGTAAACAATTTAGTGAATTTGTCTTAATGCCGCAGATTGATTTGACTTCTTCAAAAGACGAAATTCCTTTTGACATGACAAGACGACAGTTTCCCGTACGATTAGGATATGCCATGACAATGTACAAGTCATAAGGCCAAACATTTATCAAAGTTGGTGTCTATTTACCAAATCCAGTTTTCAGTCATGGTCAAGAATATGTAGCATTATCCAGGGTAACGTTACAAAAAAATTTCACAATTTTACTTTAAAAAAATTCAAGTTTCTAGGATAAAAGTAAAAATAATGATGATTCAAATAAGATATATCCGAAAACTATCGTATGTCATGAAATATTAAATTAATAAGAAACTAATGAAATATGTCAGTTATTGAGAAAAAATGTGAATGGATTTAAGGCACACAGATACCTTATCCGTGTGCCTTATGTAATAACCCACAATTTTTAGGGCCCAAAAATTTGAAGCCTAAAAATATTAAGGTTAAAAATTTTAAGATCCAAAAATGTTAAGGCCCAAAAATTATAAGGCTCAACAATTTTAAGGCCCAAAATTATATCCGCCTGATAGATGATGTCCAGGTGTCAGGGTAACTCCTGGATGTTAAGTTATTGAGAAAAGATGTGAATGGCTTCACGGCACACAGGTACATTAAGCACTTTAATATAATAGTAGTTCTTTTTTTGATAACCACCATTTCTCTTTTTATTATCTTGAGGAGCGCTATTATTTTGTAAGGTGTTGCTTGCTTGGGGTGCAGATACGACGTATGGCACAGAGGACGGCGCGTGTACGGGGAAGGGAGTGTACATTACTGGAGGGGCACTGGCGGCAGGTGCCGATACTAGCTTATCTAGTTTTTCTTTGCCAAGTTGACTGTTATTAATGCTTTTTTCAATATAAAGCTTTCAACGAAGGTGTGCCCGAAGATATTACAATATTGGCATATCTTTGCTTTGCAATTTTTTTTTCCTGTTACCGACAATAGTTACATACGCTCATACCGCTCATACCCGTAGTGTATCCGACGGCTTTCCTAGTTACCGGCGCGGCCTTAGGTTTATATGCTGCTTTTGCAATATTTATAAGCTCAGCTTCCCACAACAAAATTGTAGTACTGTCTTCGCGAATCGGATTTAATTTCTGACTATATGCACAGTGCGCGCGTGCGATATTCAAAGGCTACGGCTTTTGTAATGGCTTCTCTGAGACATAATAGATTTTTTGAACGAATTTGGTATTGTAATTCTCTGTTTAGACTAAATAAAAATTGTTCGAGGGCTTATCAGCATTAGTTTTATATTTAGCTCTCTCCCAGACGCATGTGTCGCGGCTCGCGTCGTAGATGTCTAATAATTGGTTGCGTAATATTTAAACAATTGATGAAAGATCAGCTAAAACCTTATCTGCTCCGTCACGCAACGCCAGTACACTGCGCAGTTAAATCGACTAGCAACCGCTCTACAGTGTCGTATTGTCTCAGGCGCGAAGTATAGCCGTTAGCAAAACGTCACCAAACCTTAGATGTCAACGAGTTGAACAACCAACGTTCGGACTCACTTTGTGGACCAAGCAACAAAATAATGCGAGCATGTCTAGATTTTCATCATAATGAAGGATTGTTTTTAATGCTTGGTATAACAAGAACATCTAGCCCTCATTTCAAGAGCGGCCTCTATGCTGTTGTATGTTTTGAATGCGTCTAATTATCAGATCAGGGTACGATTTTAAATTTGAGTCCTCGTGTTCTTTATCCTGATTGGGTGTTTGAAATTGCTCGCATTGCTCTATGAAATCGGAATCTCCCATTTGTTGTTCCTGTTGTTGCTCTGCATCTCGCATATCCAACTAATTTCTTATGGGAGGTAAAAATTGATTTTTAGAATCGGGTAACTTATCTAACGTTGATCAGTTAATGCGTCAACCGGCGGGTAACTGTTTGGAAAAAGTTCATTTCCGGTGTTCTGAGCAAAGTGCATGATTAAGGCTATGTCTCGTGTTGATCAAATTAACTCCGTCGTTTTAAGCTAAGGCAATGATTAGCTTTTTGTCATAGACATCATTTGCTGCGTTTAGAGCGCCGGAATTCAGTCCGCTATAC
Organism: Nasonia oneida; assembly: GCA_037356405.1. Taxonomy (NCBI): domain Eukaryota; kingdom Metazoa; phylum Arthropoda; class Insecta; order Hymenoptera; family Pteromalidae; genus Nasonia; species Nasonia oneida. The sequence continues at coordinate 84,633 of JAZHPH010000305.1, read as the reverse complement.
ATGTTTTCACGAATAATTTGCTTTCAATCTGTAATCTAATTGTCGGATTTTTCTTCTTTGATTTTAGCGCGAATGGGAAACTTTGTTTGAACTTTTTGAAACACGTGGGAATAGCTCTTTTATCATGTGCGACAGCGGAATTAAATTGTGGCGACGTTTTGTCATCTGTTATTTTTAGTACTATTTTATCTCAGACTTGTAGTAAGTATTCTTTCGCCACTTTCAACAATTGCAGTTTGTCCATTTGGATTAAATTTTATTTTTTGAATATTCTCTGTATATAACTCATCGCGATGTTTATCGTTTCTTTTGATGGATATTCTACGGCCGCAAGATTATAATTGAGATTATAAAGCGTATAATTGTTAGTTTTCATGACAATTTACTTGACTTACCTTCAGGTGGCTGCGATAATGAGTACTATAACATGGCAATCCAGCGATTAAATGCGCGGCCGCGAAAGCGCCGCGCTTCACCCAGCAGAGGATTTCTGTCTCCGTCGGATCGACTCCAGGTGCAAACGAGGAGAGGCGCGGCGGACGTTAGACGCCGCGTGCAAAGCGTCTTCTTGTGTAATGCCGTTGGATTGCGCCACGTACAAATGCGCAGTGTGCTCGGCACCGCGCCTTCTATTTGCGATGAGAGAGGTTCTCCGGCCTCGTTACGATGCCGCGGGTTCGGTTGCGGGAGCGGAAAGAGCAGGTAGAATGATTGATACACTAACACCGAATGTTATTGAATATCAAAAAATATATTATTGAACAAAGAAATGATATACAAGCTGGGCCAGGTGCTCGGTGATCTTTAAGTCAAAACTAACTTTCTAGAACTGGATCGTGAGTAGCGGGATCGAGAGCAAGTGCCTGCATGCACCCCAATTTATAGATACTCCGGATGATGTAATTCCTACCCGCGCGGTCATCCGAAAACGTAGAAGAAAGGTTATGCTGAAACGAAAGAATCGAGCTTTGGGATGAGTCCGGGCTATCGCTAAACACGTATTGGGCGACTCATGCTCGATTACACTATAACTAGCTATGCTATATTACAAATTATATTAAAATGATAAAACATTACATAAAGATATTTTATGCAAAAAAAAAATAAAATTATCAAATTTTGTATCCCTCTAAAACATGCTCCACAGCAAAATATAATAAACATTATATGTTAGCCGCGAGCGAATTGAGCATTTTCTTGTAGTAATTTATTAATATTAAAATCTAAGAAATTTTTGTTTTGAAAAATTATTACTTATGCTTACAATGATATATAAAAAAAGACTTACTTTTGCGGATCAAACATATTGGAAAGCATAAAACATTGCGTAGCAATCGGTGGAGCAGTTTGCTGGTTAATTTGTGGTGCAGTTACAGCTGGTGTCATATTTAACGCATTAGCTGCTGCTGGAGGTATTTCTAAACCTGTTCCTTCAGCCAATTTGAACATCAATTGTAATCTTCCAGTTGCACCGAGATCTATTCCACTTCGATCAAGCTCATCAGTATCTAATAACGATGGTCCCTGTATAAGATCTGTACGTTCTGTTACATTTCCCACTTTCATTGGTCTACCAGCTAATTCGAATCCGTTTAATTGTTCTAAAGCTTTCTTCGCATCATCAGCGTTACGAAACTAAAAAAATATTTTAGATTTATTTGGTGAAACTTAAAAACTAATTGTTTAGTTATTTTTTAGATGCATTAGAGTTTATCCTGCTCAAATATTGATTTTATAATTAAAATAAAAGAAAGCAAGTATAAAATTTATCGTAAAAGTGGCATACGGCAAGAACGAAATGCCCTACACAGTTTTTGATAAATGTTACAACTACAAAATTTCCGATATATTTTGCATTATCCTCTCTTAAAAAATAGATGACAGTTGTTGCGAAGCCGTTAATAAAGCGATTTGATTGGTTAAAAAACGAATATCCGGTCTGAATGTAGTTGCGAATTTGAACTAATTTTAACCTCAAGAAAATTAAGCACGCGAAGCGCGCATTGGATTTAGCTATTTGTAAAATCGCGTACCATATGAGTTGTTCTAAAAAACTATGTGGCGTTAAATTCATTAAATTCACTATTAAGGGGACGGATACACCTTAAATTGTCAAAAATGAAAAAAACAATTTTTTGTTTATATTTTTCCTCAATTGTTCCTCAAAGGCCAAAATTCAGAATTTCCATTTTTCAGCTACCGCAGACTTACTTAAGGGGACCTAACCACCTTAAACCACTTTTTTAAAAACATATGAATGGGCCGTAAAATGTATGTAATATAAGGTTTTCGAGTGCGCTGATTACGAATCTGTCATCAGATTTGCAAAAAAAAATTGTTTAAGCAAGCTATATAAATAATGTATAGCAAAATTAATAATTTTTCAAGTCAAATACTTTTTGCACGCTAACGCACACATACATACATATATCTACTATATTTATTATTTGTTAGCTTCTTTTATGTGTGTATGTGTCTGTGTGTGTCTAATATAAAAGTAAAATAAATCAACCTATATCCACAACCGGGAACAGATACAGATACAAGGAACAGCTCGCTGTTCCTCATATCTATAGTTATACTTACCTATGTATAAGGCCCGTTGGAGTCGTTACAGGCAAAAAAGAACAGGGAACAAATACAAATACAGGAACATATACAAGAAGATAACATTGGTTAGTATATCTATATAAGTGAGGAACAGCGAGCTGTTATCTAAGCTGTATATCTGTTCCCTTTTCCTTTTCGACTGTGACCGGTAACGGCCTTATTCCGAATTCAAGCTTACGAGCTAACTTCAGAGCGTTAGGTCGAAAAAAATGCGCTAGTGTTCATTTATTTACTAGAGACCATCATGAGTAGCAGGGGGAGCTCTTAGCTACAGTATCTTTTATACATAGATCTATATCTATATGTACAATTTTCATAAGGCCAACAAGGATAACATAACCTCTAATGTCAATGTTTACATGTCATTTATTGGATCTGATAAAATCTAATATCTAAAAGATATAGTGTATTTATAATAAAAAAATACTATAAATATATCCTATAAAGTTATAGTGAAATATATACTATAAAAACAGTGTTTTCATAATAAATTTATATTTTTATATAGTGTGTGCATAATGAATTTTTCAAGTCAGCGTCACAGAAAAGTTGATTCAAGAAATTATATCGGCAGAAAAAAAGACCTAAATTTTGCTCTGCTAATAAAAAAATAAAAAGTTCTTCTACCCGTAAACTGTCGTCTCTAGATTATCCTGAAGTTGATTTCGAAGGTTATAGAATCTTTGATATGAGACTTTTGTTTACATTCATAGAGAACAATTTAATATGTAAGTGTGGTGGAAATATAAACTTTTATGAAATAAAATGTGATGGATTAGGTGGCAATTATTCGAGTACGTGTGATAAGTGTTTACATGAGAAGAATTTTCACAACTGTAAAAAAATTGGAAAAAAATCAAATACTTTTGAAATCAATAGACCCAGTTTCCTAGCTATGAGACTGGTTGGTGGTGGCCTTGAAGGTCTGAGAACTTTTTGTGGAGTAATGGACTTTCCTCGTCCAATTCAAAATGCAACTTTTACTAAAATACCTAATGTGCTTTTTGAAGTTACATCAAGAGTTGCGGATAAGTTTATGTCTGAAGCTGTAGACGAAGAACTTCGACTTACACGTACTAATTCACAAAATGAGATATGTGAACCTGAAAGTATTAATCCAGAAGCTATTCGTCAACTGAGTATTGAAGATTTAGATGAAAATATGTTAGATGATGAATCAGATGTTACGAATACTCCAGATGAAATCGTAGCTTGTAAATGATAAATAGGTGTTCAAGGTGATAGTCGTGGCAGCGTCGAGGTCATAGATCCTACAATGGAGTTTTTACAATCTTGGGTCAAGAAAGTGGAAAGATCATTGATTTAGAAGTTCTTTCTTCTTATCGTTTACAATGCAACCAGTATGAAAAAGTTCATGGATCAGAAGGTACTAAAGAATGGGAAATTTGGTACAGCGCACACTTACCATCATGTATAAAAAACCATTGGGGTTCTTCTGGGTCAATGGAGTCTTCAGCGATTGTGGATATTTTTAGGCGATCAATAGAAAAATATAATGTAAAATATGTGTCGTACTTAGGAGATGGAGATTCGTCAACATTTTCAAACATTATACATTCTAAACCTTATGGAACTCATGTGACAATAAGTAAGAAAGAGTGTTGTGGTCATGTTCAAAAACGCTTTGGAACGCAGCACAGAAACTTGAAGAAAAACAAAAAACTTGGAGGAAAAGGAAAAACTTGTTCTGTTCATTAGACATCTATCTACGGAGTGAGTGTGGGATTTTGTAAAACACTGACAGCGTATAAAGTTATAATATATATCTTCCTATATTATATAGATGCATGTGTAAATTTATGTCAATAACCCCTCCGCGCTCCTCCGCCCCCCTGCGCACCCCCTCCGCAGCCCCACCGCTGGCCCCTCCGCACCCCCTCCGCTAGCCCCTCCACACCCCCTGCGCAAGCCCCTCCACGCCCCCTCTGCAATCAATTTTATTAATATTAAAATGATTATTATAAAACTTAGTCAAAAAGATTTCAAAAGTTCCAGTTTTTTAATAATGGTATAATGATGTGTTATAATCAAATTAAGAAGATCGAAAAAATTTCCTTTATTGGAAAAATGGTATAACGATGGGTTAAAGTTTAAATTGAGAAGATAATAACGACAGATTTCCACACCACCCAAGAGGTACTGTCAGAAGCACATTCTAATATGGATATACAATGTGTTTCAGGCGCATAGATTTTTTTTGTTTTTCTTAAATTATTATTTAAAAAATTCGCCAATTATTGTACGTAATTATATGGCATGATATAATTATATAAAATAAAGGCTACTATGAACAATAGTTTCATTTAGTAAATAAAATTATACTATTGAATTTAAATACGTAGTTAATTTGATAATAAATCTTGATTTTTTTCTATATTTTTTAACAGGACGAAATCTCAATGGAAACTTTTTTTAAGTAAATTTAATATTTATGAATTAATTAGACATTATTATATCATGTCCTATAATAATATGAAATTAATTCATTATTGTTATTAAACAATCATTTATGTTTCTGTTTTGTTCTGCATTGTGTATGTTGATGATTCTTGTAAAATAATTTTAAAAAGAATTATGTATGCATACTAATTTGAATGTCTACAAAATGATTTTAAAATTCGAAATTGAAAAGCAGCAAGAAGTTAATATAAACACATGTCTTTTAATTGAAAAAAAATCTAAAAAAAAATTGAATAATAATTTATTCTATGATCGAGAATCCTAAGAATTGACTAAAGAGTTTTGAATCAAATATTTAAAATTTCATTCCAAACAATATTTTGTATTATAACGGTGCTTATTACCGTGTATAAAAGATCTGTAACGAGTATACTGATCTAAAGAGTATCGAGAGGAATTGATGCAGCAGCTCGTAGCAGGCTTCTTGAAGGCCATACGAAGCCTGGCCCGTAGCGCAGTATGCTGTACGTGCTCGTCCTTGAGCACGGGAGCCCGCGGAGGCGTCGTGAGTGCTTATGCTGCGTAGCTTAATCGCGAATGAAGTAAACGCATATCCGAGAGGGGTGAGCGCGGGGAAAAGGCAGAGAGTCAGGCGTAAAATCACAAAGAGCAGGTGAAGTTCAGACTTATGTTTGTATATTGTAAAAACAGCCAAATACAGTAGCGGCACGAGGCAAGAGAGAGACAAAGTGAAGCCTAATGCAGAGAGAGAGAGAGAGAGAGAGAGAGAGAGAGAGAGATCAGCGATCGAGCAGGTACTTCCATTCACTTCCGTGCTGTCTCGCTCGGATGCCTCGTGGCTCGTCTGGAACGGCGCAAGCGGGTGACCGGGGCCCTCGCTGGGCAGCAGAGTAGATGCCTCGTGGCCTTGGGTGTGCGTCCGGCGGGAAGACGGGCGGCAGCAATCGCTCAGCTCGTAACGAACACGCGGCGTGAAGTTGCACTCAGAGCGATAGCACCGGCGACACACAAGGACACAGCTTGCTAGGGGCGATCTCGCAGATTTCTCGCACGCAAAGTCCACGAGGGTTCCCGATAAAAAAAAGGTGAAACCGTTCGACTGTACGGAACGAATCGTACTTGTCTCGCGCGGGACGCAGCGGCGAAACCAGCGTGGGCTTTCTCCCACTCTCCCTCTTGCGGCACGCGCGTGGCTCTCTCTCTCTGTGTTCTTCTGCTCTCTCACTTACCTTGCCGCTGAAAGAATGTACATAATATATATTTATACATATGTATATATATGTGTTGTGCTGAGGGAGAGAGACATAACGAGAGTACGATAGTCAGCTCGTTATATGCCCCACCCCCAGACGTTGGTAGCACAGGGTACCAACTCGATCAACTAGTCTTTCTCGATTATGTAGGATTAAAATGTCATGTTTATGAGAATAGGAAAATATTTATTTATTGAATGTCTAAGAAAAGTAATAATAAGGTACACTAGACCTGTTAAATAGCTATTAGTCTCTTTGTCTCTCTTGTCGAACTGAGGAAAACATAATAAAATGAACTAAAGTTAAACGCGTCGGTGCCGAAAATAATTATTATGTTTCCTAGCAGCGAGCGAATAACAAAAAAAAATTTATAATGAGATCAGTCTTGTGATTGTGTATGCTGCGAAGCTTGATAAGAGGTGTGATAATCTATCTTCTGAGTAGATGCTCTTAGTAGCGGTAGCGCTGAAACTCTCCGCTCTGGAACTTGGTGTGCAGGAAGTAGTTAGGACAGTTCTTCGTCCTTGACACGCCTGTCAAATACACACCTGGCAGTACCTAACGAATCGCAGATCTCCGCGAGAGCCATCCATAGGGTCACAAGGCTCCTTAGCATGTCTGTAGATCATTGCCGTTGGCCCTGGATCTCTAGGAGGTAGCTCGCTGGTGCGTTGGGCCCTCGGTTTGCCGGCCTGAGGAGCCTCGAGGTTGTGCAGCTGCGCACGGATTTCCTCCAGCTCGTGTAATTTCCGCAGCTGATCCAGCTTCAGAGCTTGCTTCTGCTCTTCCTTCTTCTTATGTTCTTGCCACTGGGCATCTGCCTTGGTCAGATGCTCCTGTAGCTGGACCGCCTTCTGTACCTTGGCCAGGATGTCCTGCGGGACCATTGCCCTTGTCCTGGCGTCGGGGTGGCTCGCGAAGCGGAGCACCTCCTCGTACGTCGCTTTCTCCTGTAGCTGGGCCTGTTGGCGAGCCCGTCGACAGGCGCGGGCTTTGGCTTCGAGCGCTGTCCACTGCTCGAGTGCCGATGTCCGGTCGTCGGTGGTAGACGGGGGCGGCCTGTCCGGAGAAGTACTTCGCGGAGCGACTTCCTCCTCCTCGGGCTCTGCACGCTGGGAGTCAGCCTCGGGTACTTGCTGTGCCTCCGGTGCATCACCCTGAGGGAACCTTTCCTGGCCGGGTGACGGGGCAGGTAGAGCGAAGGCTGACCTCTGTCCGGAGTCCGGCGGACTCTCGAGTGGTCCCTCCTAGGGACCGGAGGAGTTCCGACCACGGACGCAGTTCATCCAGGGTTGGCGGGATTTCGCTGGTCTGGGCGAGGATCAGTTGGGCCACCAACTTCTTGATCTGCTGCAGCAGCTCAGCTGGCACCTCAATGATGGTTGCCGGCTTCTTGACGGGTAGCATGATCCTGCGAGAGAGATTATAAAGTCGGTTATGGTTGATCTCCTGGACGTAGATGTAAAGTGGCAAGATTAAGATAAGCAGAAACAAAGGGCGTGAATAACAAAAGCGATAAAAGCAAGCAATAAGTGGTAATAATAAGGAAAGAATCTCTAGTTCTGTTTGTCTCGGGGACGCAATCGTCGAGGTGACGTTGCAGTCAGCGGAGGTGCCTCCTTTTTAGAACCTCGCGGCCTGCCCCTGCGCTTCGGTATAACCGAAGTCGGAATTTGTGGCGCAGAGCTCGCCGTCGCTCCTGCAGACGGCGCAGGTTGGGAAACAGCTGCGTGCTCGTCTTTCTTAGGCGTAATGGGTGGTTCTGGCACTGGGTTGTCCGAATCTTGCGGATCAGGCGAGTCCTCAGGGAACTGCTCTTCGTCGCGGCATGGCTTTAAGTCACACACGGCTACCTTGCCTATATCAACTCCCTGCTCTGTCTGAAGCTTGTAGGAGTTCATCCCGATGCGATCCGTTACGGTAAACGTAATTCTGGAATGTGCTCGTCCCAAGTAGTGTGCTTGGTTTCGATGAACGCAGCAATCATGGTCTTGATAGTGTGATTCACACGCTCGGTCGGGTTAGATTTAGGCGAATAGGGAGCACTGGTGCCGTGGTATACTCCATGCGTTTCCAAAAACTTGTCAACAAGTTTGTTTTTAAATGGAGTGCCATTATCTGACAAAAATCGATCGAGAATCCCGAATCTCAAGAAAATTCGCAAGCTCAGTTCTCGCTTGATGGTTTTTGCATTCGCCTTTCTAATAGGGATGCGTTCTATCCACCTCGTAAATAGATCGATGAAAATTAATAGGTGTTCATGACCTCGGAGGGACTTTGGGAAAGGTCCCATAGTGTCGCCTGCGACTATCTCCCAAGGGCGTGTAACCAAGTGTTTGCCCATGAGTCCTGCGGGAGCAAATTGCTCAACCTTGACTTGCTGGCAAATTTGGCAATTTCGTACGAAATGAGCTGTGTCTTTGTACATATTTGGCCAGTAGTACCGGAGCGCCACCCTTTGATGAGTCTTAAATCTTCCGAGATGTCCGGAGACAGGCTCATCGTGGCACTCTGCAAGGATCCTCTCGCACTGTTCACGAGGTACTACGAGGTTCCAAGCATCTTCATCTTGTCCCAGTAAGTTATCTACTGTCGGATCAGGGCGGTAATGGTAAAGCCGTCCGCCGGTGATCTTCCAAAAGGGATGTGCCGTAGGGTCTTCGACGACTTGCTTCGCCTTTTTCAAGTACCAGGGGTCCTTGATAGACTCATCCACGGAGAGAGATGCTATTACAGCCGTTTCGTCCTCGTCGGTCTCATACATGCGAGAAAGTGCGTCGGGGACAACATTGTCCTTCCCTTTACGGTGCACAATATCGAAGTCATACGACTGAAGACGCAGAGACCAACGACCTAATTTTCCATTCGGATGTTTTAAATTTTGAAGCCACACTAAGCTATGGTGATCCGTTACTACAGTGAAATGGTAAGCCTCAATGTAAGGTCGGAATTTCTCGATGGACCAAATTACGCTGAGACATTCCCTCTCAGTCACCGATAGCCTTAGCTCTGTAGCAGACAAGACGCGGCGCGCGAAGCAGAGCACGCGATCCGCGCCGTCAATGCGCTGCAAGAGAACGCTACCAAGCCCTGTATCGCTGGCATCACATTCGATGATGAATGGAGCGCTGAAGTCAGGCCTTGCTAAATCTGGGGCGGTCGCAATTAAAGCCTTTACTTGTTCAAAAGCTGCCCATTGTTCAGCTTTCCACTCGTATTTAACATTCTTGCGGGTGAGCGCAGTGAGCGGTTCACATAGTGTGGCAAAATCTTTAAAAATTTTCGGTACCACGAGACCATCCCGAGAAATCTGCGCAACTGCTTTAAATTCTTGGGAGTCGGGTACTCAACAATAGGTTGAACTCGTTCTGGATCTGGGCGACAGCCCTCGCGATTCACAAGCACACCGAGATATCGCACTTCGGACATGCAAATTTTAGACTTTTTGCGATTTATTGTCAGACCAGCTTCATTTATCCGCTTCAGGATCAAAGTCAGCCACTTTATATGATCTGAGAAAGTATCTGTCGCAATAATAATGTCGTCTAGATATGCGAAAGCATGCGGCTCCATTTCTGAGGTGATCAATCTGTCAGCCAACATCTGAAATGTAGCCGGCCCTCTTGCAAGGCCGTATGGTATCCTGACGAATTCAAACAAGCCAAGTCCAGGTACGGTGAAGGCAGTGATCGGGATGGATCGCTCGGTAAGAGGTATTTGTAAAAATGCTCCTGAGCAGTCCAACGCCGTTATATATCTAGAGTGCTGTATTTTCCGCAGTATCATGTCCATATAAGGAAGCGGGTACGCAGCTATTTTTGACACAGCATTAACCTTACGGTAGTCGACGCAGAAGCGAAAGCTGCCGTCGGACTTCCGTACCATAACCACCGGACTGGACCAATTACTTCGGGACCTCCTAATTATTCCGGCACGGAGCATCTTGTGCACTTGCTCATGCATCTCGTCCTCTAAAATTTTCGAAACAGGGTAATACCACTGTTTAATTGGGCGAGCATGGCCAACGTCAATATCATGATGAATCCAATCTGTGCAGCCTAGTTGCTCACAGGAAGGATCGGGTAGCAATTCTTCCATTAGATCATCGATTTCTAAGCGTTGCTCATCGGTAATTGCTTCAATTCCGAGAGAGGCGAGCGACAAAAGCTCCTCAGCACGCATAGACAAGAGAACGGCCGGTATCTCCACATCTGTGCCTTGGAGCAGTAGCTTATTTGCTACTGGGTCAAGCATCGCCGAAAATGCGCGAACGAAGTCTGCACCCAAGTTGCATTCAGTATCGACTTCGTTCAAAATAAGAACATCGATTGAATGAGTTATCCCTCCTACAGTGAAGGGCAATCTGACGCTACCCACTATGGGGACGTAATGACCGTCGACTGCTCTAGCCCCGGGGCCCACATGAGGTCGTACTCGCAAATTTAATGAAGCAGCGAGCGATATGCCTATGGGGCCGAGGACTGCGCGCGAGGCTCCAGTGTCGTAGAGTCCTCTTAATTTGTATTGGTCAACCCCTACGGCTAGCCACCACCGTGGGTACTTCTCTACTAAAGCGCTAGCTACAGTACCTCCATCGCAAGACGCCACCACATCGGCCGAGCTACTCGTGGCTAGCGATGAGTCACTCGCCGTGCCGTGTAGTGTTTGCGCTACTCCTGTTACGCTTTTAGTGTTGAAGGTCCGCGGATCCTCTAGAGCGGTAGGGACCTTGTCTACTCGCTCTCTTTCTCGTTTTTTGACAATTCTTTTGCACATTCTGGGCAGGAGATCTTAGTGTACCCTGGCCAGCTACAATTCCAGCAGAGAATTCTATCGCCTTCAGGTCCTGCCGGTTTGTCCCTATTTTTATCAGACTTGGGCGTAATCGACTCTGTTCGATTACCTTCCCGCTGCCAGCCGCCTTTACCACGTTTTCCTCCACGACCTCGGCCGCCACCGCGAGTTGACGCTCGATGGCTGTCACCCGTTCCTTGTTTAGGTGGCGTTTCCTCTTCGGTCGAGGAAGATTTCTTTTGTGGAGAAGTTTTCCCTGCGATTGACGTGCTGCGGCTGGGAGAGCTTAGCTCTTGGGTCTTCTTCCGGAAAAACTTCTCAAAATGCTTCTCCAGATCTTCTTCTGTCAGAGACGATAACTTCGCGTCCAACGAGGCAACGCTGGCCGGCTTATACCAGGGTGTCCGAATTATACCAGGTGTCGTATGGCGCAACTCCCGTAGTCGGGTAAGTCGCACAAGGATTCAACTGCGAGAGCGAATTCTTGCTCGGCTGAGGCCAAACCCCCCCCCCCCCCCGTCACAGCTCGAGCGTATGGGCTGACTAGAGACGGATGCGGCCGGTAAGCAGACGTTAGAATGCTGCTGAGCGCCTGTGGGAGAAAACCTAGGTAGGAATGCACGTGTTACTGTAGGAGCATTCAAGCAATAACCCTTAGCTGTGGAGTGAAATATCGGGGCGTGTGCGTTTAGAGGTTTTATTTCGTTTAAATTTTGCTTACCGTTTTGACCCGAGATATCGTAATAATTTAAGTCAAACGTATCTTGAAATTGGACGCTTTTCGCGCTACGGTTTGCTCTATTGCGTAGCGCATCTTCAGCTACTTGTTGTTGCGCATTAGAGACTACATTCTTTAGCTGTTGTTGAAGATCTTGTATTATATTTTCTAAGTCAACAATTTTTGATGATTGAGTCTGGGCTTTTTCTGCTTGCTCGGAGATGTAATTATTCATTTCCAATTGATTTTTCTGCAGTTCAGCCTCCGATATCCAAGCTCTTCGTAGTTCAGTAGCTACTGCCACCTGGATGAATTGGACCTCACCGCTTGGCAAAACTGTGCGGACTAAAGGCGGATCCATATTTTGACTTGTCGTTGATATGCCCTGCGGCGTTGTGGAGGTTAGCTTAACTTGTGCGCCAGCTGATCTGCTATAATGTGCGCCTGTAGGCACTGATGTAATTGTAGTAGTAACTGCTGTGGTAGCAACGTGCGCTGGTGCAGAGCTATGGAGTGTCGGCCCTCGTGGCGTTTCCAAGTTTATTAAGTCAGCTTCCCTGCGTGTTTGTTGGCTTGAGTCGATAGTCATTGTAAGTGACCTGTCCCTAGCCTTTTGGTTATCATGTGGCGAGCTTGACGGTAGCTGCGCGTTTTCTTGCAAGCTATTTTCAAGTTCTTCCTCTGCCTCAATTACTGCAAGGACGTCATTTCTCAATTCTTCTGGGAAGCTTGGTGACTGTACGAAGGTCAAGCATAAATCATCTCTTCTAGCTATATCTTCTTCTGAATTGCTATCTATTTTAAAATCTTCGGCGCTGTAGTTGCCATGGAGTCTTCTTAACAGTCTATTCGCTCGCTCAAATAGCGTACCGTTTGTATGTAATTCTAAGTGTTCTAACGCATCGTCCACTTCTATACTCGACAAATTCTGAATCCAGTCACGTATTCTAACATCTACGTTTTCTTTAAAAAATCGTCAAATCAGCAATAGTCCAACTTGACGCCATTTTTCGAATTTATTTTAATGCTTCTTAACGTTTTTTTTTTCAAAATTCAAAAATGTTCAAGTCGGTTTAAAAAAAAATTCCAATGCAATTAAAAAAATAAAATTCACGCAATTCCTAATTTACTAAAAAAAAAATTTTGGATCGATTTGTCGAGGGTACAGTTGAACGTGACAAGGGAACGCACGCACAAAATGCAACAAATATAACGAGGGTCAATTAATTTTAAACAGTTAAATAAATAAACAAAATTAATAAAAACGATTAAACGTAATAGTGACAGAGTATATATAAGCTCTGTAGTACACGCCGTTTATCGTAGCCGTATCGTGGCTCGTCTGGAACGGCGCAAGCGGGTGACCGGGGCCCTCGCTGGGCAGCAGAGTAGATGCCTCGTGGCCTTGGGTGTGCGTCCGGCTACGGCGGGAAGACGGGCGGCAGCAATCGCTCAGCTCGTAATGAACACACGGCGTGAAGTTGCACTCAGAGCGATAGCACCGGCGACACACAAGGACACAGCTTGCTAGGGGCGATCTTGCAGATTTCTCGCACGCACAGTCCACGAGGGTTCCCGATAAAAAAAAGGTGAAACCGTTCGACTGTACGGAACGAATCATACTTGTCTCGCGCGGGACGCAGCGGCGAAACCAGCGTGGGCTTTCTCCCACTCTCCCTCTCGCGGCACGCGCGTGGCTCTCTCTCTCTCTCTCTCTCTCTCTCTCTCTCTCTGTGTGTGTGTGTTCGCACGCAGGGTCTTCTGCTCTCTCACTTACCTTGCCGCTGAAAGAATGTACATAATATATATTTATACATATGTATATACATGTGTTGTGCTGAGGAAGAGAGACATAACGAGAGTACGATAGTCAGCTCGTTATAGTATTGATTCACCTGACACATTCTGAATACGTATATTATCAGGAAAAAAATTCCTATTGAATCAAAACTTTGGCCTTGTGATTTATTTATCGTTATGGCAAACGCTAATATGATTGGGAATTGTTATCTAAAAAGAGTAAATCTAAAAAGGAAACGAAGATGAATTTTCGATGTTAACTTATCTAATCGAAAACAACATTATTCACAAAAAGAATCAATCGAATTCATATAAAATCATGGTTGATAAAAACATAATAGAACAATTAATTCTTGAAACACACGAAATGTACGGCCATGTTGGCGCGAAAAAAGTCATTCGTATGTTACAAGAAGATTTCTATATAAAACATATACGTCACAACACACAAAAAATAATTGCTTTTTGCGACTCATGTCAACAAAACAAAGTCTCAACTCGCACATGTGCAGCGCCTATGGAATCTATTATTCCAGAAGCACCAAACGATTTATTGTCTATAGATTTTTATGGTCCCTTACCGACGTGGCGCGGTGGAATGAAAAACATTCTGGTAACCATAGATGCATTTTCAAAATTCGTAGTTCTATATCCAATACGACGACAAACTTGCACTGTAACTATAAAGAAAATTTTCTATGATTATATTCCTCAATATGGAAAACCAAAGCGCATTTCATGTGACCACGGCCCACAGTTCACTGCGAACGCGTGGAGCAAACAATTAACCGAAGAAAACATTGATTTGATCTTTTCGTCCATAAGACACACGCAAAGTAACATCGTCGAACGAGTAAACAAAGAACTCGGGAGATTCCTCCGCACGTTCACGAGCGAGAAACATACCGGCTGGGTCGGATATATTAATATAATTCAAACAATAATAAATAAAACACATCATGATACGACGCATTTTACACCAATTGAATTGCATTTGCATCAATCTAATTAATCCAGAAGATGATACTCCGTACGAGCAAAGGATTTTTCTCGCACGTGAACATATCAAAACAAAATCACAAAAACGTGCTGATAAATATAATTAAGCGCTCTAATATATGTTTTATATAAAAAAACTGAGCATGGAATCTAATAATAATTGATATGGACATTATAAAAGTCCTCAACGAAATTGTATTTAAACTTCATTTAAAAGGAACAATAGCAGAATTAAGCATTGTTCTTATGTTATATATATCATACTGATTATTACTTTTATTAAGATCAATAAATAAAAATGCATTCAAGGACCAGTAAGAAAAAGTGATGAACGTTTCAATACAACGCACTAAGTATGCAACAAATATACCAAACAAATTTTTACTTTCTGTAGACGATGTCCAGGTGACAAAATCACCTCGTGGATGGCGAGACATGGTCTATGATACGACACACTAAGTATACAACAAATGTACCGCAAACAAAATTTTCACTTCCTGTAGATGATGTCTAGGTGTCAAGATGATTCTGAGGTTAAACCATTATAGTTATGGTAAATGATATATAATGCTACCTTTGAATTACATTAAGTTTAACCACCAAGAAATCTCGTTTATAATCATACGTATATTATTAGCGTTAAAATTCCAGGAAGATCGAAATTCCAAGAAGTCCAGAAAAATTTCCTGAAAAATCCGGAAAGTTCGATATTTCATTTTTACATTAAAATATTGCAATATTGGTGCACTAAAGAAAAAAAAACGGTAGGAATATTCTTAGATGTTAGGACTCATGTGACAGTTAAAAACATTTCAATTAAAATTGAAGGAATTTAAATAAATTGATCTTGAAATGACGTTTTGTATAGAAATTGAAGCTAATTAATATTATGTAGAAGATCTAGATGTAGATGTAGATGTACGGCTAGCATGACAAACAACTGGCAATGTTTGTCTAAAGTACCCAGTTTTTTTACCAGTGGGCCAAAAAGTAAGCAGCAGGCAAAAAAAATTTGTTTTCTTCTCTACCGTCCGATCTCTCTACTTTGTTTCCTATCCAAGGCGCTGGAGTGGCTGGTGCACAATCAAATCTCTGAATATCTTGAAACAAGACTCTTACTAGTCAACTTTCAAACAAGCTTCCGCACTGGCCACAGTACTCGGTCTGGCCTAATTAAGCTAACTAATGATGTCAGGGTCGGGATAAACAAAAAGAAAGTGACACTTCTCCTCCTCTTTGACTTTAGCAAGGCGTTTGACACTGTATGTCACGTCCGGCTCCTGAGAAAGCTATCCACCTTCGACTTCTCTAAGCAGGTCATTCGCTGGTTTGCCTCCTATCTCACTAGGAGAAAGCAGGTCGTCGTTGGTGACAATAGCGAGCGCTCCTCTCCGCGGCGTCTTAACATCGGCGTCCCGCAGGGCTCCGTCTTAGGTACCTTGTTGTTCGCATTGTACATCAATGACATCGGTTTCTGCCTTGATTCCGATGTTTCCCATCTTATCTGTGCGCATGATTTGCAAATTTACAGTCAATGCCACCTCGAGGAGCTCGATTCTTTATCAAACAAGATGAGTGCTAATGCTGAGAGGATAATGGGCCGGGCTAGGAGAGAGAGAGAGAGAGAGAGAGAGAGAGAGAGAGAGAGCGCGAATGCTGTTATGGCAAACCCCTTCGGCTAGATGAAGCCGAGACTACGCATGCGGGTGAACAAATTTCGACATACTTCTCGAAGCTTATCTGTCAGATCATTCATATTAAAAACTAAATCTTTAATTGGGATTTTCATATACTTTATGGAAATTCAGAAACATTTAAAAAAGCATTAACATATTTTGTTGAAGGTAGAGGTGCATGGTCAAGAATTTTCAATGTATAAGGGTCTAGCCCAAGACTGTTGCCATTAGTTGTAGGAGACAGAGGTGTGAGCTCGAGGTTACTGCTCCCGCTTAAATCGTGATCGGACTGTTCTAGGAGGAGTCTTTCTCAGCACTTCATGGAGACTGAGGCATGAACTGCTAACACTCAGGCAATAAGCCTCACGACGACTCATCGACAGTAATAAACAAGACATAATGTAGCATTCGATCGGCAAGCAAACGATACTCTTAGGCTGTTGCCATGCCATAGGTGGCTAGTGTGCATTCGTGAGAATTAAAACTCAAAATTTAGTCGAAGGAAGCCGCTCGCTAATGAATTGGCAGCAGTTTCTTAAATGATACCCGAATATATTAAAGTTGAATTCCTTTATTAAATAATTTTAAACATTTTTAAACAATTAGGAATTAATTTTTTTTTGATAATTTAAGGTTTTGGCCCTTTAATCTCAATTTAGTATATTCTCTCAAGTACTTTATTTATTATTCGGTAATGGCAAAAATATTGATAAGTCGATACTTTGACGTAGTAGCCTTTTATAAGGTTTGAGAAAATATTATAACGAAAATAGAGGGATTATCACATAAAACAAATTTTGCAATTTTAATACTTTAATATGCAGTAGAAAATTACCGTTAAGAATCCATATCCTTTACTTCGTCCAGTTTCAGGATCCATTATCAGTTGAATATTTTCAATTTTACCAAATGGTTCAAATATGCCTTTAAGCATCTCTTCAGTGATGTTGAAATGCAATGATCCTACGTAGAGCCTCATTGGACCAGTTTGACCTTTTGGCATTAAATTTGGCATTGAATTTCCCATTCTATTCTTTTCTGCTTGCGTATGTTGTACTACAATAGGAACTCCAAGTAATTTTTGTCCTGATAGACCAAGAGCCTAGAACAAAATGAACATCTTTTATAGCTTTTTATATTGCTTCCTTTCTAAGGAAGCTTTGGAATAGTGATTTTTGGAGTTTGTGTAAAAACATGTTAGAAGTGTGTTCTGATGCATTTTAAGTCAAAAAGGAGTGTTTTTGGAAAATGTCCGCGCGCGCGCGTGTATGAATCTTAAGACACTAAGTCTCATTTTCTTTTCTAAAAAAGTTATTGAAAAAATAAATAAAAGTGAATTACTTGATACGTACTCAAAAGAAAATAAAATTACCTAACTTTTCACCGCGGAGAATTTATATTATCGTTCGTCATTCTTTTATTATACACCATAAAGTGCAATTTTATAAAACTGTTGTAACTCAAAAAAAATCAAACTTTTTTTAAAAAACCCAAGATTATTACAGATTATTAGAGCTATACACCACACTAATTTTGAATTATTCCATGTGGCAGATTCGTAGAAAAAAATCAAAAACTAAAAAAACTCATTTTTCTTGCGACGTGGTGCGTCGCAGCCGCGCCGAAAAATCTCTTTTCGGCACGGCAGATTCCCTGCATGGAAAATGGCGCGCGAACGGTCGGCGACGAGCCATGTAGCTTTGTTGCCAGAGCCGTCACGCGTCCCGAGAATTCCCGGGCCTGGTGAGCTGGCGGCACTGTTCCACGAAGCATCGAGACAAGCGACGTCGCGAGAGAGAGAGAGGCTTAGCCAATCAGGGAGAGATAGCGCGGCCCGGGACGCCAATCAGAGCGCGGCTTCGCTGCGGCCTGAGGAGTAGGGGAGGTAGCGGTACCGGGACGGCACAAAGGAGAGTATCGTTTACACCCTGCGTGGCTGGGAGGCCGAAGCCACCGCGTTGTAGGGAGGGGTTGGGTGAAATATAGCGGATTTATTGACGAGAAGAAGAGATTATTTATTTTCTGACCTTTCTCCCCACGTGCTCCCAAACGTACGGCGACTGCGGCGAATCCGCCGCTTAAACAAAAACAATTCGGGCGCATTGAAGCGCCAGGAGTTGCGCACCTGTGCTGGGACGTACAGCGTCGCATTCTATGAAACGCGATAACTTAGGATTAAAGGCAATGATCAAGTTCAAATGTTGGATTTAGTTAGTATTATACAGCACCTTGATCCCATTCTTTGGGCTGTTTACAAAGCTAGTTAGTTTCAAAAATATCAAGGTTAAAAATTTTGCTTCCTTCTAAAGGAAACTTTGTAATAGTGAAATTTTCAGTTTCGCTAAAACTACGTAGACACGCATTTGTAGATGTTTAGAGTTCGAATCATGCGTCATTAGAAAATGTTTGTGCAGATGAGTGTGTTTGTATTTTTTTTTTATGTGGCTTAGGCAGAGCAATCTCTGCACAAGTAGCCCTCCGACACCGGTTCCCCACAGGTACTATCGTTGAACAGTACTTCCGTGGGGCCCGTAAACTAGTCTTTTTGACTTCTCCTTTAAAGTTAGAAATTTCCATACATCCCCCATGCACCAAGGTGATTAGAGGTTCAGGATCAAACTCCTCTTCTTCAGTCTGCATCGTCCAGCCGTCAGCTTCCTGCAGCATCGTTCGGTCGTCTAATTCGAGCTGCATCGACCGACCATCCTCTGGTCAGACTCAACCCCGACACCTGCGTTCCTCTGCATCGGGTGAGGAAGTCTAAGCTCAACTCAGTTACCTACGTTTCTCAGTATCGGTCTGAGGAGAACTTAGAGGTACTCAAGCCTAGCTCCTACGTTCCATTGCATCGGGCAGGGGAGTGAGAGCTCAACTCTGTGACCTACGTTTCTCTGCATCAGTCCGAGGAGCGTTTCGTATCTACTACCTAGTGGCCTTCGTCTAGCAACAGTTTTACTCAGCTGTTTCGCCTTGTCCTTCCCTTCTATTCTCTTCGTTATTTCTAACATTCTTGAGAATGGTCTTTACGTAGTTGTTTACTGCGCACCAGTCATCCTTCGACGCTAGCACAGCTGTCATCATTGACTCAGGGGTCACCCTAGTCTGAAGGTAACACTCGAGTTCTTCTCGTTCCATTTCGTATCGCGAACAGTCACAGAAGATATGCTCCACATCTTCGTTTGCTTTCAAACATACTGGGCAATTTGTATTGTCCTCTATCTTGAAGCAGTGTAGGTAGACTCGAAAACTGCGTAAGGTAGTAATTCACTTCCCCGTGTCGTCTATTGGTTCAGCTAACAATACGCGGTATAAGGCGGTGCGTCCATCGTCCCTTTCCATTGGAGTCCCATCGTCTTTGCTCCTCAGCAAGGGTTTGTTTTTTCGCGGATTTCTAAACTTTCTTGTGAGTATTGTCACCACGCCAGCTTTCTTCGTATATATTCTGCCGTTTTGTTTCTAGAAGGTTAATAGGCGGCATACTTGAGATAACGCACACTGCATTTTCTGATACTGATCGGTAGGCAAAAGCGACAAACAATGCACTTTTCCTATAAACTGTTAGCGATTTCCGTCACCTCTTCCTTTTGAACGCGCGCGCGCGTGTGTGTGTATTTACGTACACCGTTATGATTCTGGAACCACGCGACCGATCATAATAAACTTTGACATGCATATATGTTTTCTAATTCTGAATGCGAAAACAAAATTTTTTTTTATTCTGACCATTTTATGGCCATCTTACAGCTGTTTTTCAATTTTTAAAAAAATATTTTTGCTTTTCTTGATGATATGATTCATGCGATATATTCAACAATAGTGTATCTAAAAGAGCATAAAATTGTCTACTTTTCCCGCAAGATTTTCCAGATTGACCGTTCCGTTCAATTTTTATGATAAAAAAGGTGATTTAAAAAAAATTATTGTTTCCAAAACTAAATTATTAAACGATTTGGAAAAATGTATGACAATACAAACGAAAATATTTATTTGCTGTAAAAATTTTAAACTATTTTTAAGACTCGTTTATGAGCTAAAAACTGAAAACTAAAAAATATGCATTTTTTATGTCGTACGATTATGAGAGTAAGATTGTGACGGCTGCTCCTTCAGTAAAATAATTAGGAATGAAAGTATTTTAAAAATTATTTATATACTGTATATTTGAACAATATTGTATAAAATGTTGGCAGCTATAAGTTTGCTCCACCCTGGCAGACCATAATCAACCCAACAGTTGATACCAGAACATAATATACGCTAATGAATGTAGTGAAATCAATTTTATATATGTCAAGCATCAAGCATTAAAGTTCAGCTGACTAGTGGTTATTGAAAAAAAGGTTACAATTTTCAAAAATATTATTTTAATGCGCACTTGACACCTCACCCGATTCTGACATAGCTTTAATTCCCGTGTCGCACACCGTGTTTTTTCCAACAAGGGCATGAAAGGGACTTTTTTTATGCGTGAAAGTTGGGTAGGAGATCGTGCATTTCAAGTCGTGCACAAAAAATTTGAGGAATTTGAAAAATTTGAGAAATTTAAAATAATTTAAAAATTTGAGAAAATTTGAGAGATTTGAAAAACGATTAACAAAGGGGAGACAACAATTCTCCCCGTTAGTCAAGCGGGAAGAAAATAATTTTCTCCCCACTTGAACCCAAACTTTTTCTAACACGCTTGGAATAGACAATTTTCTACGCTACTTTTAGGCATGAAAAAGGCTCATTTCATGCGCGTGTTGGGAAAACTAAGATTTTCTGTCTTGCACGTGCGTTTATTTCATGGAAATTTCATTTAACAACTATTATAGTCCAGTCAGATTAGACTTTTAAAGGCCTGTTTTGGGAACTAAATTAATGAAGGTAAAAGATTATTGGAAGTTGTTTGGAAGGATATCACAATATTGGGACAATAGTTTAAGCGCGATTTTAGGCTGCGAAACATTGTTTAAATAATCAAAGAAAGTACGAAAAACCGTTTTTTGCGAATATCTTTGGAACCATTGATACTATTGAAAAAAAGTTTAATACTTTTTTTAAGTATTAGAAATACCTAAAAAACGAGCCAAACTAAATAAAAATCAGTTCATTTGTTTACTCAAAAAACGAAAAAAACGACAATGTTAGCTTTTATTAAAATTTTCTACAATTAACTTAGTTCTGCTTAGAAAAAATAGTAGTATTATTTTTTGAAGGTCTTTGTACACTTTATAAGTAGTAAACATTTTGGCTTAAAATATTTATAACTTTTTGTTCAATCCTATTTGTTATGTAAAAAAGGCTCTTGCCAGATTCAAAGTAACTTTTTCTTGAGACGTTGGAGAGACTTCTCCATAAGTCTAGTTTACTTGTAAAGAGTTATAATACAACGTACAATAAAGGAAAAGTTGATTACTAAGTACAAAATAAATATTATTTACGACGATTTAATGATCAACGTAGAGAGTTGTAAACAAATTAGCGAATAAATAATTTCTTAATCTAAAATCTAACACCGTGATTATTATTCTTTTTCGATTCTACCGGGTCTTTTTCATGCAGGTGTTGAGAAATAGTATATTGTGCAACTGGGGGGGGGGGGACTATTTCTAACGAAGGTGATATTTGAGCACAATTCGGAGTCGAGGGCGCCGAAGGCAAGAACGCTGTAGCGGATGGAAATGGCTCTCACGCTCGAAATGAAAAGCTTTTTATTCACTTTAGATGCATGAAAACGGTTTTTTTCAGGCACGTGTTAAGAAAAATAATTTCATCCACCAAACAGAAAAGTACAAAAACTGTATAGAATTATGTATATAGTAAAAACAATTTTGATATTAAAGCAATACATAATATTGAAGGAAGCTATGTGCCAAAGAATTGTCATCGTTTTTTTTCTTTTGTATACTAATAAGAAATATTATAGTTATATCAAAATTTGTTGCCTGAGACAACAAATAATTTATACTAACATGCACACATGAATCATATTTTTATTTTTCATTTTACCCTGCAAGACTCATCCTTAACTGCATAAGCCACACTCGAAGAGACCGTGAAGACGTGACTCTCTTCGAGGACTAAGTCAACCGGTAGATAATTCGGTGGACCTCGGTCATTTGGCCGCTTGAGCGTCAAGGCACCGGAAAAGATTGGACTTGGTCTGGGAAGCAAGCTTTGACCGGCCGTTTCTCCGAGAAGGAAGGAAAACCTCGACGCAGTGCGAGTAGTTTTGGCGCGTCTGAAAACGGAGAGCTCTGCCGGTCGACTGTTTTGCTCGACGGCGCGAGACGAATTGATGAGAAGGAGTCGGAACCGGACCTATAGTCCAGGAACGCGGACCTTGCCGAAAGCTCGGTTCGAGAGCGTAGGGAGGTCTGCACCAGGCCGAAGCCGGGAGACAACTGATGCTCGCGCCCAAGCGCGCCCCATACTTATAAATGTTCAGTGCGCAGCACCGACACGCTAGTAAGAGTAGGAGTACTTGCGCGCAAGGGACTGTGGAAGAGGGGGAATCGGGTATAGAAGCAACTGCGCGCGGCGGTCGTTGAGAGGGGGGGCATCACATGTATGCGCATCCTGCTTTCAATAAAGCACTTCAATGGAATTATTTAAATAAGTGATTTATTATAAAGTTAAAACAATAATTATTGTTTAAAACTTTTTCTAATAAACATTTTCTTTGTGGAATATTTATGATGTTTGTAGCAAATACATTTTTCTATCAGCCTATTGAGTAGTAAAGTATATTATTTTTAATTTATTGAAATTATTATTTATTTGTGTAGATCAATGATTTCGTTGCATTTTGTTGCAAAGTATAATGTCATTGATTTATTTCATTATCATCAAAAATTGCGTAAAAATTAGTTCATGGTTAAAATTATGATTAAAATATTGTTCTCATTTTAATTATTATTATTATTATTATTATTATTAATTTTTTAATACAATAATGATTGTTATTTATGATTGTTATAATCTGCTATGTATAATCTATTTACAATTTAATCGATGTATACAATGTGTAAATTATAATTTAGTAAATGTACAATATTTGTATAAGAAGTCGATTCTATGATGCAGTAACCATATATCATTGAGTTAATGATTTACATTTGCATTTTTTATAATTATGAGGCATAGTGGAACGATCAATGCAAGCAAGATTAAAGTTTTATTATATTAGATTTTGTGTTTTTATGCGTTAGTTGTGTATGTATGTTATACATATCAACACATATTTAAGTGTTGACGCAAGAATAAAATAAAAAGTTCACCAATTCAAGATTTTCGGTAATATGTAAATATTAAATATACATATAAACATGGAGATTAGGACTTATGCTGACGGAATTGGAAACAAAAGAGGAATTATGATGACTTTTGCGGACTTATGCAGACGTCAGCATAATTTTGTGATGATTGCTTAAGCGAAAAGGGACTTATGCTGACAAAAAAGCTTCTTTTATATATATGTATATATATAGCGTATAAGTGTTTTTTCTGAGCTTCGAGTGCCTGGAGGGACGCCTCCAGATACACCCCAGCCCACACTTCTCCTGGCGCCGTCAATGGCCGTGAGGACGAGCAGAGAAGCGTTCGGTCAGCGACCGCGTCGAGCGGCGAGCCGCGGGGTTCGCAACTAATACTTCGTGCGCACTGGCGCTCGAAGTCGCGCGGCAAGCGGATTGATACGGCTCCGTAAACGAGTCAACAGGCCTCTCACAATCGCACGAATATAACCATCGTACGTCCAGCGCATAGATAGGCTTTCGCGATTTTTTCTACCATTCTAGCAATAGGAAAATCCCTGAATATGAGAACAGGAGTAAAGTGCCGCCGAAAGAAAAATTAAAATTCAAATTTGAAAATTTTTTTTTAAAGCAAAATCGCCTACAACGGAACCAAGTTGCAGGAACCACATTTGTACATTTGTTTTTATTTATTTTTATGCGAAATAACTGTATAGAGAGTAACCGGCGGCACAAAACGAACGAAAACTAAAATCGAGCGAAAGCGAAATAGAGTCTCGCAGGTTAGGGATTGCGAATACGCGCGCGCACGACGGACGTAAATAGCATTGTAAGAGCGCCCGCAAGAATTAAAAGAAGAAACCAGAGTAAGAAGATAGATTAAAAAAGAAAATAGATTACAACAGCAGAATAAAGACGACAAGATGCTCGACGTCAAAGAAAGAGAAATCGATGACTGGCTGCTAGATTTAGGGGAGGAAGGAGTGCACACCGCATTGGTTAATTTAGATCTGCGTCGAGATGGAGACGCAGGTGTCAAGGTCGAACGAGTCCAGAGGTGGCTGACGGGCGAATACAGCCTAAATAATTTCAAACCATCGTTGTATTTGGATCCAGTACATATAAAGGCCGAACGGGTGTCGGTGCGCAGGACTTTTATAAGCTCAGTCTGCGAGCAATATCGACAAACTACGAACGGCACAGCAGCTGCCCCGCACCCGTTGGACGGTGTGCTCAAGGATAATATCATGCGCGTTCGATTACAGAGTATTTTGAGCAGACCAGAAGTGGGCGAGGAAGAGAGAGAAGAACCCCCAAAACAAGCAGCACCAATAGAGGCAGTCAAATAAGAAAAGACTGAATCGATTACAAGGATAGACGGAAAAGAATACGTCATGCCACCAGGCAGAGATGGGAGGATTTTCGCGGCGTAGTACTGCGCTCGCACGGAACGAACAGGCAGCTACAACGCCTAGCGTCCGACGTAAAAAAACGGTATCAGGGCGCGCACAAACCCGTGCGCGACTACGTGACTTGCCTCTTGGGGATGATGAAGGAAATAAGACCACCTCCGGCCGTCGACAAGGCGCTAGATATTCTACACAAGAATCTGCAACCGGAATTACAGCAGCTGACATCTCGCGGAAACTGTTTTGACTGGGATAGTTTTCAAGAGCTAGCGACAGAAGCAGAAACCGTAGTGGCTAGCTAGAGCACCTCCGACTCCCGCAGATACGCTGTATTCCAACCTAGCGTATAGATCGCCAACAGCAGCACCGTCAACGGCAGTGGAACCCGCTAAAGTGGCAGCATTGGCAGTATAGATGCCCAGCGACTCCAACGAACAGCTAGCAACGATGTCCAGCAAAATGCTGGACGAATGGTTAGGGGCCTTCAAGAAAGAACTAAAAGGCGGAGGATGACCGCATCACGGAAAACACCAGCCAGACAAGCAGCAGAACAGCAGCTAGAAGGGCACGACGTGCTATAAATGCCACAAGAAGGGCTACTTAAAAAGAGATTGCCCGGAGGGAAACAAGGAAGCGAGCACGTAGAGGAGGCCAGCGCACGCTCGCAGAACTCAGGCACGACCTCCAAGAACAGCAAGAAGGCGGGAGGCGAAAGCCGCCCCGCAAATAAGGTCTCCGGAAAAACGTGTGCCGAAAGGCACACGACAAGCGTAACCCCGCGCAAAACGGAAGAAAAGCTCAGCGCCGCAAAAGCCTGGCAGGATCGACGAAAAGCTAGACAAAGCGATAAAGAAGATCCTGGAAAGTCGGGAGAGTAGCACAGCAATAAGTGCAACTCTGTGCGATGAAGACAATCCACAATAAAAGCGTTGGTGGATGCCAAATAACGATCGCGACGCGAAGCTCGCCGACAGCAGTTACACCACCATAGTAGGCTATGTATGGATACCATTCGAAGTCGGCAGTCTGAAGAAGGAAGTGCAAGTTGCAATTGTCCCGGATCTTCCTACGGACTGCATAGTCACAGTAAACTTCACGTTAACCTTCAAGGCCGTGTTAGACCCAGTGACTTCAAGAATGTATTTTAAAGAAAATCAGAAGTACGTAGATTTAGGGCTGGCGGCGATCAAAGGAGGATCGCCGAAATTGGCATCAATGGGCTTGGCCGACGTACAAAAGCAGGAGCGGGAGGCGCTTAATGCGCTCCTAGATAAGATAATCGGCAAAGACTCCGAAAAAATCGGCTGCACGAGTTGGATCGAGCATACGATCGAGATGCAGTCGACGAGACAGATCAAACAAAAATATTTTTCGGTCTTGAGGAAGTTAGAAGAAAAGATGTACGAGCAAGTGAGAACGCAATCTCGAGCCCAGTGGTAACGGTGCGGAAGGCGAACGGGAAGTATCGATTCTGTGTCGACTTCAAAAAAATCAATGCAGTCATGCGCTGCGACGCGTACCCGTTACCGCAGATAAATGCAATATTACGAAAATTGCAGCAGGCGCGCTAAATATCCACCATAGATCTCAGTAGCGCGTATCACCGAATTCCACTAAGCGAGGAGAGTAAACAATACATAGCGTTTACGGTGCCTGGGTTGGGACTGTTCCAGTTCACGCGGCTTCCATTTGGATTATTCGAGGCCCGTGATATAACGGGCAGTACACCCGCAGGCAAACCCCGTGGAGAGGGTAAATCGAACGGTGAAAAGAGAGATAGCGACGTACGCCGAAGGTAACCACTATACCTGGGACGAGCACTTGAACGAGATTGCGTTCTCGTATAATACCGCAGTGCACGCGGCGACCGGAGTGTCGCCCGCGATGTCATATTTCGGCAGGCAGCTGAACGCACCCGCGTCGTTGCGGCGCGAAGAAGACCGACAGGTACTCGAGCGAGAGGGGATCAGCGAGTAGCAAAAACAGCTCGCTAAACTCCCGACCTTGCACGAGCAGGCGAAAGATTTAGAGAAAGCAGCGCAAGATCGACAGGCGGCGAACTTTGCGACTGATGTGCGACCCGCCTGGAGCGAGAGCACTCGAGCAAGAGCTCAAGATTGACATTGTAGCGTCGGGGGGAGGCGATGCGCTAGAGCAGAAGCCTGGCCGATTTGTAACGGCACCAGAAGCCGATCACCAGGCGAGTGAGGAAAAGTGAGAGAGAGAGTAGGAGCCCCCCGACGCCCGCGCAGACGTCCGCCGGCGACACAGAGCCCGAGAAACGCAAACCCGGGCGACCGCGAGGCATTAAGAATCGCGTGCTAATAGACAAAGCGAGCATGTCGACACGCTAAACTCGCACGCAGCACCACATAGCGAATCAATCTTCATAACGAACATCATCAGAATCACATCATTTTCTTTTCCTGTCCCCTTTTGCCCTAACAGCTAGTATCAGAAGATCTACCAGCGCCAACACCGGAGAATGGACGAGAAATATCTCGAAGAGCTTCGCGCCCGGACGGGCAATGCTCGCAGGCAGAGACATCTGGCCGCCACTGACACCTGGACGGCCCGGTTGGAGCTGCAGTACCGGCGAGACTACGCCGATGCTGTGCGCCTGGGAGGATTATACGAAGACGTCAGCGAAGATGAAGGGCTGAACGAGACCGTCATCTAGGTAACCGGCGCTTAGGAGGCGCAGGGCAAAAAGAAGAGATCCCTGCAAACACGGCTGAGGTACCGTCCTCGGACAAAGGCGTGCGGGGCGACGAGAGCCCCACGCGCTCAGACGTGACACCATCGTTGAACGAAGGTGTGCGTGGTAGGAAGAGCCCCGCGCGTACAGTAACAACGCCATCGTCGGATGAAGATGCGCAGGGCGGACGACCAAGCCCCTCGCCCTCCAGCACGGTCACTGCCTCATCAGTCGACCTCGCCTGGGACACCCTCAAAGAAGAGCTCGAGGAATGTGGAATGTCCAGGAAATGGAGAGGTAGGAGGTGGCTGCGTTCCCTCGGTTCGACGAATTTATACGTCGGGCTGGCGGTGACGTGCCTCTGTAAGCCACAAGCTGGGCCGCGCGTATCTGCGATCGTCGCGAGGAGCAGGCGTCCATCAACGCAATCTGACGGGCTCCTAACCTCCAAATCCCTACCTGACCTGTAAAACCCGTTCCGCACCGATAACCCAACCGCGACCGCCAACCGCAACCGCAGACATCTTGTTAATGCGAAATTCCGCCAGCATACTCGTAAATTGTTAATCGCGATAGTGTAAATAATTATTAATTGTAAATGCAAAGTATTTTTAACACAAAGCAAATTGATTTCCGTTTCAGCCGGCTTTAACAACTCAGTCCTCGCTTTGTTAAATATTAAGATTGAAATATATTGTTATTGTTAAACAACACAACAACAGATTTAATCATTTGCATCTTTCCCTACTCCTATCCTGGATCCGACTGTTCAGCTAACCGAGCAGGGAAAGCACTATCGTTACATGGCGCTCGGACAGGGACCGCTTAAGAATAATTTGCCTACCGATTTACAATAAATTGTACACAGAATAAAACTCGAACCGGAAAAGGGAAAAAAAAATTTGTTTGGTGATGAAGGTCAGTTGGATTTACCGCCTCAATAAAGACCAACTTATCACCGAACTGCGGGGAAAGAACCTCGACAGCGAGGGTACAGTGGTAGAGCTTCGCCAGTGCTTAGTACGTTATGTCCGAAAAAACCCACACGATTTTTCCGATAAAGCAGAAGATCCATCGGCATACGATGAAGAAGCAGACCTGAAACATGACCTAGAACTCGACCGCTCCGAAATAATTCAACGAACTCTCGAAGAAACCCGTAACGCTGGACGTTCATCCACCCCGACCAGAGACCTACCAGAGTTACTACCAGGGGAAAATAAAGTTCTCGACCAGATACGCAAGTGGAACTGTCACTTCGAGGGCAGAGACGTCTACGCATTTTTAGAGCGAGTCCAAGAACTACAAGAATCGTACGGATTCACCGGCGCACAACTGCTCCAAGGAGCCCCTGAACTGCTGCGAGGAGAAGCCCTGCAATGTCGACGGAATTACGCCAGCGACTGCCAGACCTGGGAAGAGCTCGAAACCAGGTCGAGAAATTTTTATTTGTCGAACACAGAACGACGAAACCTAGCCAGACAAGTAGCCGAAAGACCCAGAAACCTAACGAAAATATAAGGCCCTACTGCAACGCATTAACGACTCTAATGAGACGAAGGGGAGGTTGTTATACGTTGGAAGAACAACTCGACAACCTATACTACAATATGAGACCCGAGTTACAGTTACGAGTGCGCAGAGAAGAAATCAAAGACGTACCACATCTCATCCAACGCATCGAGGAATATGAGGATATTGCCACCAAAGTATGCGAGCAAGAACGCAAAACAGCGCTTTCACAAGTAAGAATACCGGGACAACCGACTACTACAATAGAGCCTCCCATAAGAGCAAAAAATATACAGACTTTACCGTTCCTGGGAGAGGTTTAATGCAATTTAAAGTTCTTCCTTTCGGTTTACACTCAGCACCAGCAGCCTTCATGCGGTTGATGAACGCAGTCATTACGCCGGACTTAGAACCGAACGTATTTTGTTACCTCGACGACATTGTCATTGTGACCGAAGATTTTGAACAGCATCTACAACTGATTTGCGAAACTCTCCGCCGATTAAGGGAGGCCAAGCTAAAGCCAAATTGGGAGAAAAGCCACTTCTGCCGTAAACAATTAAAGTATCTAGGCCATGTGGTTAACGAAGAGGGACTCCATACGGATCCAGAAAAAGTAAGAGCAATCACGAACATCAAGGAATTACGACGTTTCTCAGGGTTGATATCTTGGTACAGGAGATTCATCCCACAAGTAGGAAAAAAGACAGCCCCTCTCAAC
Organism: Nasonia oneida; assembly: GCA_037356405.1. Taxonomy (NCBI): domain Eukaryota; kingdom Metazoa; phylum Arthropoda; class Insecta; order Hymenoptera; family Pteromalidae; genus Nasonia; species Nasonia oneida. The sequence continues at coordinate 54,763 of JAZHPH010000305.1, read as the reverse complement.
AAGCTCCTGAAGAAGAAGGTGAAGTGGGAATGGGGCTCCGACTAACAAGAAGCGTTCGAAAGATTAAAGGCAGACCTGGTGCAAGCTCCAGTTTTAGCATGTACAGATTTCACGAAGGTGTTTGTATTGCAAACGGACGCTAGTAATGAAGGACTGGGAGCCGTCCTGACACAAGGAGAAGGAGGGGAAGAACGCGTGATTGCCTATGCCAGCCGATCATTAAACCAGGCTGAACGAAACTACTCGGCAACTGAAAAGGAGTGCCTCGCCATAAAGTGGGGAATCTGGAAGTTCAGAGAATATCTCAATCCGTCCGGCAGGCTAGCACGATGGGCGATGGAACTGGCGCAGTGGGATTATGAGGTCAAATACCGAAGAGGCAAGGATAACACGGTCGCAGATGCCCTGTCCAGACAACCCGTGGCAGTGTACAACGTCGAGGTCAAAACAAACTGCACGTGGTACACAAAGAAATTGACTGCCGTCCGACAGGACCCGAAGGGTTTTCCGGAATATTGCGTCGAGAATGGAGTGTTACACCGCCATATCCTACACACACTAGATTTTAATGACACAGATACGAACGAAGACTGTTCGTATCGAATGGTAACCGAAGGTTTAAACCTATGTGAATTTTTTTTCACATAGGTTTAACCGTACAACGATCCTTAGGAGGCTTTACTCGAGGCAGAATTTTTTTTTATATAGGATTAGGCGTACACCGGCTAGAGCGAATTGTGCTCGCAGGAAAAAAATGTAAACATGCGAAATTTCGAGATTTTCTCACGCATTTACACAATTATACACCGCGAACACATAAATAGACAAAAAAAAAGGGCACGTCGACAGTACAATAGATAGGTTTGACGTCGAAACTCTGGACGAGATCCTCGCGATACTGGAGGCCGATCTCCCGGCAAACGCGTTGGAGTATAATCCGGGCCGACCAGTGTCAGGACCGGATTATACTCCTACTCCAATTACGCCGACACCGGAACCCGTACAGATAGCAGCAAAGGAGAATCCGCGACCAACGAAGCCCAAGCCACGGATAATAAGCAACGTCGTCATACCTCCTCTGCTGCATTTCAAATCGAAGCCTCCATCGCGGAATCTGTACGTCGAGAGTGGCCGTGATAAGCAATCCTGACTCCTCTTGACCTCCAGTCTAGCCCTTGAATGCAGCTTATGGACGTCTGATGGATGCTCATTAATGTTTATGAGCCCTTGATGGTCAGAGCTCAGAGCGTTTGCCTCCCCCAGTAAGGTTGCGTCCAACTCGCTTGTGTGTAGCTTGCATTTGTGGGCTTTGGCCACGACAGTTGAGCGTGCAAGCGCGCTTGAAGAGAGGGTGACGGCTAATGGTGGTAGTCTGCCGTCACCCCTGTTGTTTGTTGCATCTAGCCTCTCCATGGTCCTAACGGATGTCACGTCTTTTCTGAGGACTGTGGGGTCGGGCGCGGTCAATACTGAGTACACGAGAAGGTGCAGCGAGGTCTTACGGGTACAGTGCAAGCCCGTGACAACGACCACACTGTTCAAGGTCTGCTCTTGGCGCCTTTTAACCTCTGCCAGTTCACTACATAGGCTGCAAATCTCCGCAGTGCTATGCACAGTGCTGCTGTTGTCCTGCTGCGTTGATGGGCTCCTCAATAACAGATCTTGAATTTGTGCTTGCAGCTTGCTGATGGTAGACTCAGCATTGTATATGCGAGTTTTGAGCGCAGACAGCTCATCGAGGGCCTTAAGTCGCTTCTCCAGTAGGCTCAGACGCTGCTCAATTTTTGAGATCCACTCAGACACGGCGTTCATTGTCTTAAGGGACTCCGCTTGAGCAATGCGTATGTCGTCCAAAGCTTCGCAAATATCCCTCAAGGCGGCTTCAATGGGTGGTGTAAAAGTTGTCACTCCGGCCGAGCAGGTCGGTGAGGGATTTTGCGAAGTGTTGGCTGATGGTGGTGCCAACCTGGTTTTTTTATTTTCCAGCTGCTGTTTGGAAGTATTCCTGCCTGCAGTTGTTGTTGCAGTTACTCCCGTTGTTGGTGTTAAAGTTAAGGTTGATTTGGTCCTCACGTTGGCGCCTTTAGCGTTGATATCGCTCTTCATGTTGTTGTTTTCTGTGCATATGAGACAGGCTATGGTCTGCTTATCGTTCACCACGAGAGAGAGAGAGAGAGAGAGAGAGAGAGAGAGAGAGAGAGAGATTTAATTGTTTTTATTGCTGTACATTGTGTTGCACATATACAATTATAGTATATTATAATAAGAATAAGAAAATTTTGTGTAAGGGTGTATTGTGTAAGGGTGCTAGTGCGTGTGAGGGGTGTGAAATGGAATGAGGTGAAATGAGATGAGAGTGAATGTGTGTATGTTTGAGTGATGTTTATGTATTTTACAGATTAAAGAAGTAGTTTTTAGCTGCTATTTTAAAGTGTGATATGGATAGTGTGTTGCGAAGTTGAGATGGCAGGCTATTCCAGAGGTAGGAGGCGCTGATGAAAAATGAATTCTTCAGAGTCTCCGTCTCGAAGGACGGGATGTCCAGTGGAGTCACCTCACCCCTCACAGGCCTGAGCGCGACGTGGAAATCAAAGTAGGCTAATAGATAAGTAGGTATTGAGGTGTTGAAAATTTGTCTTAGAAAACAGGCCATGAAGTATTTCCTACGTCCGGCGGTGGTAAGCCATTGCAGCTCACGCCTGTAAGGGGAAATGTGCTCGTCCCTCCTTACACCGTAGATATAACGGATCCCCGTATTGACAAGCCTCTGCAGTTTTAAGTCAAGTTCCTGAGTCAGGTCGCAATAAGCAAGTGAGCAATAGTCGATGAGAGGAAAAAGGAGTGCTTGCACTAAGTGTTGGCGCAATCTGAGGCTAATGGATTTCCGAAAAAAATAGAGCCGATACATTAAAGAGTGAGCACGTTTACAAATTTGTGTAACGTGCTCTTTCTACGAAAGTTTGGAGTCGAACACCAATCCCAGATTACGCACCGATGCTTCAAAGTTGACCTGGGCTCCTCCTATATTTATATAGATGTTAGCAGTAGAAGGTAAAGCATTTATATAGTAGGGGGAACACAGGACGATAGCCTTAGTTTTAGTTACATTCAGTTTAAGTCTATTCAGCCCAGCCCAGCCCATTATCCTCTCGGCGTTAGCACTCATCGTGACAGAACAGGAGTGGAGCTCCTCACCGTATCAAACGCCTTGCTAAAATTAAATAGAAGTAGAAGAGTGACCTTCTTCCTGTCTATCCCAAGCCTGACATCATCAGTCAGCTTAATTAAGCCGATCTGCGTGCTGTGGCCAGTGCGAAAACCAGTTTGGAAATTGTCAAGATAATGTCTTGTTTCAAGGTATTCAGAGATTTGATTGTGCACCAGCCACTCCAGCGCCTTGGATAGGAAACAAAGTAGAGAGATCGGACGGTAGTCTGTTACAGCTGTTGGAGAGTTGATCTTGTTTAATGCTCTTACGAGCGATGATTTCCAAACAGAAGGAAAACATGCCTCGCTCAAAGACAGGTTGAAAATTTGACAAAGTAAAGGAGCGAGTATTGGCAATGGTTTAGAGATTACAACCTGTGGGATGCCATCGCTTCTCCTAGCCTGGGTATTGAAGTGTGATACTGCAGCCAACACGTCCGACTCTGTGATAGCCCTGAAGATGAAGTGTTCAGGGAGGTCTAGACTCTCGAGGGTTCGCAGATACTCCTCAACAGATGGAGCTTGAGGATCATTTGAGATGGAACTAAAGTGTCTGTTGAGAGTATCTGGAGAGAACCGAGCAGGTGGAGAAGATTTGGAGGTAGTAATGCCAAGATTTTCAAGCTCTCTCCATATCTCTGCAACGTCGGTCAGAGTAGACAAGCGTGAATAATAGTAATTCAGCTTGGCTTCTTCGACCTATCTATGAGCGTCGTTCCTTGCGATTCTATAAAAGTATAAATCCCAAGGTAGACGACTTCTGCGAAAGCGCCTGTAGAGTCTATTCCTTTCAGTTAAAAGGTCACTAAGAGCCGCGGTGAACCACCGGTGACGTTTGCGTCCAGGTATTACAGTCTTTAATGGGACGAGATGATTTATGGCTTTCGTGATGTTGTCGTTAAGGATGGTAATGCATTCGTCAAGTGATGACCAGTCGCATGCGCTAATGAAGTCCCTTAGCTCTCAGCACAGATTCCTTTGTAGTTTCTGTAAGTGTATGTAGCAGGTACGTGGCGTGGAATCTGTACGTTGAGTGTGGCTGTGATAAGGTCATGTCCGTTGATGAAAGGAGTGTCTGTCTTCCAAAATGAGAGCAGACGATCCTGCTCATCGATTAAGCATAGGTCGAGCCAGGTGTAAGAGTCCTGTCTGTGATGGGTTGCACCATATGGCACAGAAGTAAGGGAGTTCTCGTCGATGAAAGCCTTGATGAAGCTGGCGTCTTCAGACGAGGAAAGCTGGTCTGCATTAAAATCACCCATGATTACCTTCGTGGAGTAATTGTGCATATGTGTTGTTAGTTGCTCAATGAAATTAGATCCCTGGATGAAGGGAGAATGAGGAGGGCGATACACAACCCCCACGAAGATGGGCGATATTCCCTTAGCTGCGATTTCACAGAAAAGATGCTCCGGCTTACCTGGTTTGCCCGACCATTCACCATCAGATGACGAGATAATACTAGCTGTCAATGAGTGATGGATGTAGAGACCCACACCTCCACCGTTCCTGTTGCTGTCTCGTCTGTATAGAGTGTAGTCGTCCAGTGAAGGGATGGACGATATCTTGTCGCTTAGCCAGGTCTCAGTTACAGCTATTACGTGGAAGGTGGAACGAGCGGACAAGAAGAGCCTGATCATCTCAATGTGACCCGTAAGGGAATTCGCCCTTAGGCCCTTAGACCCTTAGAACCTTAGGCCCTCAGACAGAGACGCTTTAGAAGTAGATGTGGATGAGTTTTAGACGGTGGCTTTGGTGGGATGATGTGTAAGAGCGGCATCCCCTTCTCCTCTTTGCCTCCAGCCTGGCCTTGACTCGCAGCTTGTCAATATCTGGAGGAAGCAGCTCATTGATGTTGATGAGTCCCTGGTGGTCTGGACAGAGAGCTCTCGCTTCCTCCAGTAGTGCAACATCCAATTCACTAGTGTGAAGCTTGCGCTTCCTGGCTTTAGCCACTATGATGGAGCGGGCCAGCGCACTGGAAGAGAGAGTGACAGCTAGAGGTGGGAATCTGCTGTCACCTTGCACATTGATGTTGGTTGCGTCTAGTCTCCCCATGATCCTGCCGGCTGCCACGTCCCGCTTCAGGACCATGGGATCCAGTGCAGCCAGGACAGAGAAAGCCAGGAGTTGCAGTGACGTCTCCTGAGTATAGGCCAGGCCGGTGATCACCACCACGTTGTTCTCAGAGCGCTCCTGCCTCCTCTTGATCTCATCCAGCTCGCTGCGGAGGTTGTTGATCTCCTCCGAGGCCGGAGCAATGCTGTTGTTCCGCTGCTCTGTGGAGCTCCTTGGCGACAGCTCTTAGTGTTGTGCCTGCAGCTCAGAGATGGAGGACTCGACATTGCTTAGCCGAGTCTTGAGCGCAGGCAAGTCGTCAAGGGCTTTGAGACACTTTTCTAGGGGGCCAAGTCTCTTCTCGATTCGTGACTCTTTCAGACACGGTGTTTTGTGCCTGAAGGGCCTCATTTTGGACCCTCCTGATGTCGTCCAGTGCCGCGAAGATGTCCTTGAGGGACCCCTCGATGAACGTCATCTGTGTTCTTGCAGGCGACTGGGTTCTGGAGCTGGCGAGAGATGAGGGCGCAGACTTATTCTTCTTGGGCACACCTGTTACAGGCGTGCCCTTGGCCGTTGCTGCTGTCGCTGCCGCTGATTTCGCCCTCGTCTGCGTGATTGGGCGTGACGACGACGTATTCCCCTGCACAGTCAGCACAGGCGAGTGTGGCAGCACTTCCCACCATTATGGACCGTAGAGCGACGCATATGGTGTGGAAATGCTCGTTGCACAACTCACATGTCTTCATCTTTCCCCTGACCATATCACATTCTACCGAATCCTTAAGGACGCCGTAGATTTAAGCTCTATTTTCACAATTTCACACGAAATCCGAACAACTAGAAATACCCCGAATCCATCGACACACGCAAGACAAAATAGAAGCTTCCATATCCCAAAGGTATAAGCAAGCAAACACCAACCCCGCCTTTTGCAGGGTTTCACGTCAACTTGAAAAACAAGCTACACAACACACACAGTGAACATCACCGCATTACAGGCAGAGAGAGAGAGAGAGAGAGAAGGGGGGGGGGGGAGCCGAGTATACAGTATATATAGTATACGCTTAGATTATATACGCGAGGCATGCGCACTATGCTTGCGTTCACTTGAGCTTGTCTCGTTGCACGAAATTTGTCGCCAACCAGTAGATCGAGCGACGAGTGCCTTTTTATGTATCACGACTGCTTAAATTCACATATTACAACACGCCTCCTGAATTTTACAGTCGTGATATTTTAACATTATAATTCGATACATTTGTGTTACATTATCTATACGTTGTATACGTAGCTTATAAATTTAATTAATATTTCTCACACTGTACTTGTTGCTAACAACATTTAATTAATAATTTTCAAAAATGTCTTTCATTAGGTCTGAGGCGGCATGTTTAAGGTACATTTTAAGCCCGGGTAGAGTAAAGAAAACGGTCGGGATCTTTCACAAAGCCGTGGCAAGTGACTAAAAACACTTATTTATATAGTAAAATGTCATGAATTTTGGTCAGTGATTTTGTATGGTATATATATATATATATATATATATATATATATATATATGATATTTTTCAGTAGGAATAGTGTATATTGTTAATATTTTTAGTAGATATTATATGTCTTTTAATTTACGCGAAAAGAAAAAATTTTTATCGGACAAATATTTTGTTGCTTTTTGTAGGATTTAACCCAGGCTAGATCCCTTAAGAGCCTTTTAAGTAAACTTGAGTTCTACAACTGAGCTTGGCGATTATCACTTTGAACTTGGGTTTTACAATTTTAGATTAATCTTAAACCTTTTCTATTGTTCAGAAACTTCGTCTTATCAAGACTCTTTGTCTGAAGATGTCTGCTAGATTACATTTTGAGTCAACTTTTACAATGTCTATGACGCCTATTTCGTAACTTTCGTTTATTTATTTATTTATTCCACAAAATGTACAAGGTATGAGGTTCATACCTGTAATCCTGCAGAGGTACACGTAGGTACCTGTTGGCAGGCCTGGTGACAAAAAAGAAAATACAAAATAATACTTAAAATTAAAACAAAAGTATTTATATACAGTTATTTATGTACATTCACTTTAGATCATTCTAACAAAATTTGTTGTGCACGCGCCACAATAACAATTTTATAATTATAGACCTTAACAGTTACTTTTTATCCACGCTTTAATAAGTTTCTTATGCGAGTATTTTTCTATATTCAAAGCTTTTAGATCACTCGGAAGCTTATTGAAAACATTAATTGCTTTCATGAAGCTATTTTTATTACTAATCCTTTTTTTAGTTTTAGGTATAATAATACTTTTGTTTCTCGTAACACTATTTGATGCTAAATATTTGTCTTTCAGATCATTGTAATGTGATTTCAGAGATTCTAGGGCGAAAAGTTGTCCTATATTTAATGGATTATCATTCACTTGGAAATTATTTTTATTGACAATTCTTAAGATTTTGTTCTGAAGCTTTTGTAATCTGACTCGACAATTACTATATGCTCCACCCCACACTATAATACCATAGCTTATTACGCTATGGAAGAAAGCGTAGTAAATCATGTGTTTCTTTGTCGTTTATATAATGATATTGCACTTCGATGAGCTATGAGTTTGGAGTAAAATTTACGAATTTAGCGATCGCGATTGCTCCTAAATTATCGTCGTGTATAGTTGTTGGTTCATTTAAATTTACATCGAATGGTTCGCTCAATAAATTTCTTACAAATAATATTTCGCAGACTGCCTCTGACAAAGCTACATATTCTGCAAAAGTTGAGCATTTTGTTACCGCACCTTGGTTGTGGGTTTTCCAAAAAATTACATTACTAAATAATCTAATTACGTATCCGGTGTGGATTTTCTATCTATATTATCATCTGCAAAATCGGAATCTACCATACAATCTAGTATTTTGCTATTTACATTATCACAATATGTTAGTTTCAAGTCTTTAATTTTGTACACATATTTTAAGACTCGCGTTGCATACTTATAGTGAGTTTAATCATAACAACTTTGATATCCACTTAAATAATTTACGCTGTATGATATATCTGGCCTTGTACCTGAGCTTATATATCATAATTCGCCAATCAGATTTCTATACTTAATTGTTTTATCTATTTGGCTAGCTTGATCTAACTTAGAGTATAGTTTGGCATTTTCTAAATTATATTCAGCAGCTAAAGATTCAATATATTTTGTTTGATTTAAGGTCATTTTGTGTCTGTCATCGCTATAATCTATATCAATACATATATATTGGCTTATTTTGCCTAAATCTTTCATTGCAAATCTTTGCATTAGACTAGCTTTTACTTCGTTTATTATATGTTTATCTTTGCAACAAATAAGGAGATCATGTACAAATAGTAATATAAATATTGGATCATTGCTTGTATTGTTTATGTACAGACAATAATCATATTTACTTCTAACAAAGTTTAAACATTCCATGTATTTATTAAAGCAATCATACCAAGCTCTTGGGCTTTCTCTGAGTCCATAGAGTGTCATATGCAATTTGCGAACTTTATTGTCTTCTGTTTCATAACCTTTAGGTTCATTGATATATACTTCTGTTTAAGCATAGCCATTTATTGTTTTTCCTTTTAAAAACTCATTTAACATATATGACTTTTATATCTTCTGGTCTTTCAACAATTTGCCGAGTATTATTTTTCATTAGACCATTAATTTTGAAGTTCATCGCAATTTTCCATTGTTTATATTCATTTGAGTTTAACGCCTCCTCTAGTTACTGGATTTCCATATCTGTTTACAGGACTTTTCTTTCTATTGGATTTTCTTTGCACTTTTAACCTTGAATTATCATTTTCGGCAACATCAGAATTTAATTCGTTATCTCTACTTTCCCCGAAGGTCTGAGTAGAGATAAGAGATTTAGTTCGATTTGAATTTACATCATATTCATTAATTTCGGATTGATTTTCCAATATCTCATTTTCTACATTTATAGATTTGCTATCTTCCAAATCTCGGTCTTTTTCATCATCAAGTTTTTCTAAACAAATAATTTTAGTATTGTCTTAGACTACTTGTACATGTCTAGCATGAATGATTTTCATTTTCTACATAGCCTACTAATACACCTAATTGAGCTTTATCATCCCATTTGCTTTTTCGTAATACTTCTGGAACTCTTACAAAAACTCGACTTCCATAAATTTTCAAATTTTCTACGTTAGTTACCAAAAAATATTTTATAAGTAGTTTTATTCACCGCTGTATTGGCAATTGTATGATTATTTAGATGAGCAACAGTTTTTATAATTTCTGACCAATATCGCCTGTGTATTTTAGACTGCATAAATTCACATATTACAACAACTATGCAGGGTCATATGGAAGAGGGAAGAGAAAGAGAAAATCGAAGATTGCTAAAAAGGAAATAAGAAAAAGAAAGAAGGAGCAATCGGGAGAACAAAAAGAACAAACGAATGGGAGCAGTAGCAAAAGAAAAGAAGTGGAAAAACCAACAAAAAATTAATAAGGCGGAAAAGAAGAAAGACGACAAAGGAAGACGGAGAAGTAAAAGTCGCTAAGGAAGAGTTACAAAACGAAAAACATGGAAAGAGGAATAGGAACGGGGAAAAAGGAATCTGAACCGAGCAGAACAGAAAAACACGTGGCGCAGTACATGCAAAAAGAGGTTATCTAAAACACAACACACACAAAAAAGAGAAGTAAAATGTGAAAAGGGGAAGATGTCTTTTGGTGAATGGAAAAAGAAAAGGGAGATGAGGGAGTTAAAGGATGAAGACTAGAAAATCAAAGCGAAATTTGAAAGAGAAAGAAGTGAGACGCTGGAAATAAAATTGCAGGAGGGGATGTAGAGGGCAAAGAGAGGATGTAGAGATGATGAAGGGGAAAATGAAAAGTTTCCAGAGAGAAATGAAAGAACCGAGAGAAGGAATTCTGGGAAAAAAGAATAAAGTGGAGGCGGTCAAGAAGAGGCAGGAGATGAAAAGGGTAAAAAGAGTGGGAGAACGTAGAGAAGGGAAAATATCAAGAGAGAGAAGGAGAGACAGACCGGACAAAAGAAAAGGTGAGAGCAGATGCAAGGTATGAAAGAGAGGCCTAATAGTACATCTGAATAACTATACGGAGGAGGACTCGGTGAAAGACTGGTTGGAAGATATCATGGAAGGAGTTGAATGGGAATTGGAGGACACAAGAATAAAAGATACCAAAAAAGTAATTTTCAAAAGGAAAGAGGACATTTGACATTTTGTAAATGAATAAAAAAATGAATACAACAGACAATAACTATTGATAAGTAATGACAACAGTTCGCTTATAGCTTAAAACAGTTTTCTTCATTTTATAATTGTTGTCTTCTACATTCACTAGTTTTTTCTCAATCAAAACAGTTATCTTTGGTTTATTAATGATTGCTCTTAACTTTTTAAAAACACGCCTTTAATAACATAATAGCATGAATACATACAGCATTCGTCATTTCATATTTAAAAACACATAGCTTTAGGAAAAGAGCATATCTGCACAAATAATTATTTGCAGCATCCCTTTTATCTGGACTGAATCTTAAGATCACCTCTGATGATACAAGTAAAATATACATATGAGGCATTCTTTCCCAACGTTACACCCCTGCTGCCCACTTTTTATTTCATCTAAAAATTTTCAAAAAAATGTTAAATTTTGTAGAAAATTCTCAGCGTTCGAATGGCGAGTGGCAAAATCACCAGTGTTAATCGGATTATCCTGAAAATTCAAAAAAACCGTAAATTAAGGATGGAAAATTTATTGTAATGGCATCCTACTAATTCTGAAGTTGCTATACGAGTATTATCCAATAGGTAACATCCTCTTTTCACTATAAAATACCTCGACGAACCGTTCAAATGGTCTCAAATTGGTTCTGGAAAAATTTGGACCCTGAAAATAGAAAAAAAATGACAAAAAGTTGTTCTTTCTGTGTAGTTATGACAATCTTGGTGTCAGAAAGAGGTATTAGACAACCTTTAGTTAACTTACAAATTTGAGAACACGTTGGAAGGTTCTCAACATCACTCCTGGTTTTGCCAAAAAGCCAAAATAATAATGCGAAGATTCATTTGAAAAATAGAAAAGATAATGACTATTTTTGTGATGATAATTCATCAATCGGATAAATTTTTCAGAAATGTCTCCACTATGAATTATGAATGAATTGATGTGACTCATAGTCAAATTCATAAATTTATTGCATTGTAGTTCATCAGAAACAGGCCTGAGAGTTGAAATAGACCAATGAAACTGAGTGTTATTAGTAGTCATTTTTTAAAACTGTTGGTCACATTATATATTTTCTATGTTATGCTTCTAATATCTCCTGAGCTATTATACTCTATTTTTTGAAATCTTGATATGAAAATGTCGTTGTAGCGCCATCTTCAGAGTATCTTTTGATCATCATTTCTGTGTTATTAATGGGTATGAAACAGTGTTTCTTTAGAATTTCTGGAACTGGTGGAATGTAATAATGGCGTCATTTGGTTTACAAAGAAGACTAGCTCATACAGCTTCTTTTGAATACAGCACCTACACCATCAGAAGCCCCTTTACCGTGTGCAGTAGCATGAAAGTGCCATTCTGCTCGGACACCAAAATCCTGTTCATGATACATAAGATTCATCATCTGGTATTTATTTTTAAAATGCTGTTTAGCTCCATCGCTAAAGTAGATGACTTTACTCAGCTCAGAATTGATTTTTTTCAATTCAGGGACCAGCAACTTCTGTACAGTATATACTGCAGCTGTGTCATGGAGTGTACTATTTGACAAGAAAATTAAACTTTTGTGCTCAATTTTCAACCCATTTTTGTAGTAACACTTATTAAATAATTCAGATTAAAAATACGAATATTTGCATTATTTTTCTTAGACGATTATTATCTACAGCATCTGACATATCTGGACCAATCTTACTATGTTGTATAGTATATGAATACATGTACGTTATTAGTAATTAATTACTAAAAAAATGGCATAAATCTACATAATATTAATTTGCTTAAATTTCTGTCCAAAACGTCATTTCCAGTTCAATTTATTTGAATTCCTCCAATTTTAATTAAAATTGCTTTAACTGTTACATGAGTCCTAACATCTAAGAATATTCCTATTGTTTTATTTTTTTTCTTTAGTGTACCAATATTGCAATATTTTAATGTAAAGATAAAAAAACAATGGAACACGCGTAACGGCCTCTCATTTGTGCGGTAATTGAGATCGACGAGGGCGTCGATGACTCTGGGCCCTGGATGTTTCACGTGTGTATACACATCATATCATCTATAGTAGATTCTAATTCATCGTTTATTTTATTTTATTTAAAAGCAGGTTCTGGTTATCCAAAATCTGAACATTTATAGTTTTCTCTATCCAAAATTTCACCTATATGTTGTAAAGCTTCATTTGCTGCATTATCAAGAGTCTTCACAAACAAAAATTCTTATATTTTTCCCAAACAGTTTTTGCCAATGGTAACTTGTTAATAATTAAAAATCAAGCAAAAATTAAACGTTATTACTTTGGTAATATAATTTTACATGCTTCATCAAATATGTGAAAAATTTCATTATCGTTTTTTACTATCCCATGCCTATACCTGTTTCAGTAAAGGTAGGATATGTTTTATTTTCAAATTTTTTTTTAAATTATCGAACGATGTTGCACCTCTAACTCTGCGTAATATTAACTTCAAATGAAACAACTCACGTTTGTTAGGAATCACACAAACTAATCTTTCTAAGGTATTCGAATAATTGTTATGTTTAATTCACTTTTTTTTCCGTAAAACTATAATGCCCTGGTATCTCACAATATAATAATCTTTTAGTATCATCATCTGTTCTATTTAGTTTGAACCATACTGTCAAAGTTTTTAACAGAATCGATATCGATATGATTTGCATCAAAAATTACATTTTGTTGATTCTCTAAATAATCAGCTAATTTAATTACACTATGAGAACGAGCGCAAATAGGTAATTCTACGATACGGTAAGCAGCTTCCATTGGACCTATGTATTCTGTGAGTTCATCATATATTATTGTGTTTTCATTATTTTTATTCATGTTAATATAAGCTCGATCGTATATTTTGAGTAAATATTTATATAAATATTTTGTACTCATAATAGATGCACAGTATTCAACATTAATATGGGAATTGTATTTTGTTAGAAGAGTTTGATTATACGAAACAACCGTAGAATTATCAACTTTTACAGTTTTTTCATAAAGTCTTTTTTTATAGACGTAGTTTTTGTTTTTATTCTTTCGGCGACGATACCTACGGAAACCATTCTTTTTGAATTGTGTTGTCTTGAATCACAAAAAGATTTTCGAAAATTTTTTGAACAAGTTTTTGTAGTTTCATTATAACACAAAGTGTTTTTTGAATGAGGACCATGTAACATATATTGAATACTAATTCTTGTAATATTACATCACTATCATTAGGAATTTCAGCTGAAATATGTACATCAATTTTTTCAGGATTTGTCAGTTATGACTTATGATCCAATACTAATAACAAATATGCATGATGAAGACCTCTTTTTCGAAATTCAATTATATACACATAAGCAAAAACTTTTCCAAAAAAATTTCCACTCAGACTATCAGCAAGCATTGCTAGAAATTTACAATAAAATAATCTATTAGTGATTATTGCAATATCATTGCATGAAGTTCCCGGAGGAAATTTTTTCAATTCTCTTTGGTGCATTGACCTAGGACTTCCTGTATATGTTGACGGTAAAACAAACAAATTACCCAATCTTTCGTTATTTTCAATATTTTTATTATTATTGACAGCAATTTTCAATACATGATCTGCAAGGCCTTGATAATATTCTACACGTAATTATTTTTGATTTTATCTCAAAAAATTGAGTCTAGAGTATTCTATAATTATATAAGATTGATTAATATACTGTTGAGTTAATCTTCCAGAATATAGAATGGGGCTAAATTTTGACATAGGTCTATAAGCTAATCTATACGAGTAATATTGTGATAAAGATACATTTTTATCATTATTTTGATTTTGTTTAAATATAGGATTCCATCCTGTATCTCCATAAGAAAACATTATAGGGAAAATCATATGAAATAGTATATTACGATACGAGTGCGTGAAATAGACTTTCGCACGAGCGCAAAAAAGCGAGTGTGAGTATTACCTACGCGCACGAGTATCGTATACTATTTTTTGACACGACTGTACGAATCTACGTTTTTAGTAGATGAGCGTGCGCGAAATTCAGACTGTCGCACACGCTGTGCGCTAAATTCAAAGTTTCGCACACGCTGTGACTGTGACAAAATTTCGCGCATGGAGCGTGCGAAATCTGTATTTCGCGCACTAGTGTGAAAATCAGGCATTTGGCACACGCTAAGCAGCTATGAGGTGCCGGTTATATTCACGAGTCTTTTAAATACGAGTAACGAACACAAACAGTTCGACACTATCGAGCGCATAGATGCTCTTGCCTTAACATTAGAAAAGATTAAAAGAGAGAGCGACAATCATAAGATCGACATAGATAACTTACAACAAAGCCATGACACAATGAAAAAAAGGCTAGAGACCGTTGAGTCAGATTATGATGCCCTCTCCGATCAGCATAGTAAACTACAGTCAGATTTTAATGACATACGTGGAGTAATCGAAACTAAAGCATCCCAGACGGAACTATGTCTACGAATGCAAGAAATTATCGAAACACAGGCAAGAGAGTCTACACGACTCGAAAAACTTATAAAAAGTAACAGTGGCTCTTTGGAATCTACTCCTGACATTACCACACACGTGAAAATAGCTACGCCGAAATTCAAAGGCCTAGCAAGCGAAAGACCCATGAAGTTCTTATCAGAACTAGATAATTATGTAAAGTTGGTCAAACCGGAAGACCACGAGTTGAAATACGTAATATCTCAAGCCTTGGAGAGCGACGCGCATAACTGGTGGTAACTGCTTCAAGCAGAGGTGGATAGTTTCGAGACGTTTTCATCGCGCTTCAGGGAACGCTACTGGAATAATCAAATTCAAAGAACGAATGGTCGTTAAGTAGAATTCGGAAAGTACAGCCCTGGACCTCGAAGCCGTGTCAGCTATGCCACTTATATGTTCGGTCTAGCCCGCGAGCTAGAACTAAATCTAGAAGAGCACGAACTTGTGAAAAAGATCGCGGAGCACTTCCGGTCAGAAAAAGACGTGGACGGGACATGGCATGAACATTACGCAGACAGCAGACGACACATCTAACAAGGGATCAGGGGCACAAAACAAGGGTGGTAGCAAAAAACAAGGAATAAATAAACCCTCTCAAAAAGATGCCTATGACATCGACGTCTTAGATTGATTTCAAGACACAAATAAACAAAATTCGGGAAACATGCAGTAGCTGCGTCCAAGGCGGATGCACTTCCTTCTCTAGGGAAGAACGACGCAGCTGCTCAAATCGCGTCCATCATGGAAAACCCGCGCAACGGGCTCATGGACTACTAGGTATGGTGGAGACCGGAGCAAGCAGCGAGTACTATGCACGTTACTCAGTTGAGAGCCAGATCATTAATGCTCGCTGCTTGCTCCGGAGCTCCTTATATACCCGAGTTGCTCTCCTCTGTCCTGTGTTACATGCTCGTACGCCATCTACCCACGCGTAAGTAGACTATTTACATTTGGATACTAGCGCCACTCGGTCGGTAACTAGCCTACGCCAGGCAAGTTATCTATTGCTGTCCTCTTATCCCCGGGTTAGGCCTGACGTCACAACACATCTAATACTTAAAAAAAAAAATAATTATTCAGTCTATATTTTTCATAAACTATTACATACTATGTCATCAGAAACACGAAGAATGATCTATTATGTATTCTTTCATAGCATAATCAGCTATGGGATAGGAGCCTAGGGTGGGTGGCTTATAGAAATAACCGTGATTTATTGCAAAGTTTACAGAGGAAAATTCTTAAGATTATCACCGGCACACAAAATAAAAAAAGATGTCTGTACGAAAAATCAGACCCATGTATCCTTATGTTTTTCGAGTCGCTGAATCCGAATCCGGGGTCACTTTAGCCCTATCACGTCAGGGTCAAGGTCAGTTCAAGGTCAAACTGAGAAGAAACTGTTCAAAAAAATTGAAATGCCATATATTTGTTTTTTGGTCGCTAAATCCGAATCCGGGGTCAGTTTGACCCGATCACGTTAGGGTCAAGGCCAGTTCAAGGTCAAAATGAGAAGAAACAGTTTAAACCGATAAAAATGTTATATAAAACTTTCCAAAAATGGAAAAAGATACCAAAAATTGTAAAAAGTCTTATTCAAGAGATTTGATCACTTAATATCTTCCTTGTGTACAGAGCAAAGTTGCTTTCGTTTATATTTTTTTCTTATTTTTTTTTCCACTAGTTTAGTAACTGTCGATGTCTTTCTTTACTCCTTTTTTCTCTTGTAACGAACTCTTTTTTCTTCAAATGTCCGATGCAATGGGTTTCTTTTTCTCTTTTTGTTATTTGTTTTAATGTCTCTCTTCAGCGTCCAGCAAAAATCTGCCATCATGTTGACATTCCATCTTCCTTGGTATCGATTCTCCATTACAATTATATCTGGATGAAATCGTTCTCCCTGTTCTTCACTGACGTCTCCTACATTCAGTGGAAAGTAATCAAGATGGGAATGTAAGAAATACATTTTATAACTCATCAAGCAACCCAATTTTTTTAAATTTGTGCAACTAGTTCCTGATAGTTCTCACTCTTTGTATTTCCTAAAAAGTTCTCAACGAACAGTTTTGAAACTTTGCCATGCAGCTTTTTCTGTGTCGTTCATTTTTGTAATAAATAGAGTACGAATTTGAGGACCATCAAAAATACCTTCTTTTAATTTAGCATCACTTATTGCGAGAAACTTTTCTCCTAAATACTGGAAACAATTGCCATCTTTATCCAGAGCTTTGACGAACTGCTTCATGATGCCAAGTTTGATATGAAGTGGTGGTAGCAGATAGTTTGATGGGTCAATCAATGGCGTACGTATAATGTTCCTCGATCCTGGTTCAAAATGTGTTCTAGTTGGCCATACTTTCTTAACGTAGTGATTTACCCTGTCTCTACTATCCCATAAAAAAATAAGAAAAAATATAAACGAAAGCAACTTTGCTCTGTACACAAGGAAGATATTAAGTGATCAAATCTCTGGAATAAGACTTTTTACAATTTTTGGTATCTTCTTCCATTTTTGGAAAGTTTTATATAACATTTTTATCGGTTTAAACTGTTTCTTCTCAGATCAACCTTGAATTGGCCTGGACCCTAACGTGATGGAGCCAGACTGACCCCGGATTCGGATTCAGCAACCAAAAAACATAAACATATGGCATTTTAATTTTTTTGAACCGTTTCTTCTTAATTTGACCTCCAACTGACCTTGACCCTGAGGTGATGGGGACAAACTGACACCGGATTCGAATTCAGCGACTCGAAAAACATAAGGATACATGGGTCTGATTTTTTGTACAGACATCTTTTTTTATTTTGTGTGCCGGTGTTATGAATAAAAATAATATTATTATAAAAGATTACACCTAGAGCAACTATTCAATTTTAAAGCTCTTAAAATCCATTATCATGATCTCTAAAACAAAAAATACTCGATCAATATGAATTTTGTAAATAGAAAAGTTGCAATTTCAATTTTTTTATTCATTTTTTTGTCGGCAGCCTTCTTGCGTTAAAAATTGTCAGATTTTAATTCTAATACCGGCATTCAAAAGTATAAATAAAATACTAAAAGATGCATATTCGGAGTTTCCCTATAAATGCATCAAAATGGTCGAGAAATGCAAAAAAGCGGCAACAGCGGCCGAGTGCGTGTGAGAAATGGGGGAATAAGGTGAAGCGCGTATAGCACACATTTTTTCACGCGCTTTTCTCGGCGACTACAGCACCTATTTGGATGTATTTTTATTTTCAGACTAGCGCAATTGATTTATAATGAAAGCTAAAATTTTGAGACTAAAAATATTGAAAAACTATGACAGTAAGAAAAAATAAATTTTAAATTCTAAATTTAAAACAAAAATACTCTAAACTCTTGTTATTTTATATTTCCTAATATTTCAATTCATGATTTTCGTTTTAGAAATTGTTTAATTTCATAATTTCAGTTTTTTAATCTTTGCCTTTCATGCTTTAATTTTTTCGAATTTTAATTTTTCTAAATTTTTGCCGCCAAATTGATTATTCAATCTCTGATTATCATGAAAATAAAGACGCTAAAATTTTACTAAACAAATAGAATAATATGATGTATTATTATATAATCTGTTACAATGTCGCTACCCTAAGCGAGTCTTGGGCGTTGTCGTCCAGATTGGACGGGTGGGTGCCTATCACTACTACACAGCGCGTCCTCAGGTTGCGAATAGATGAACAGCCCCTGAGAAAGAGGTTAGCTGCGAATAAATTGAATAAGCAGTCGCGGACAGCCGATAGGAACAGGCGTGGGTGTGATGAGCCCACACTGTCGAACGCATTCATCTAGAAACACTACGCAAGCACCATAACAAAAAACACTTCATATTATCTCTTATCTTTTTCATCACACATTACAAAAATAGACAAAAATCCTGCTGCCGAGGAGGATGCGGGAGCGATGACAACTGCCCCGAAAGGGGATGTGTAGAATTATTCGTCACCTGGTCTTACGCGGTAACGATGCAAGCAAAAGCGCGCTGCCTTGCAGGGGGGCGTTAGGATGCGAGAATGAAACCGTAGTGTGTCTGACGACGAGTTGACACTGTCCTCGTCAAAGTCGGAAAGCTCTCATACTTAGTTCTAGAGAGGTATGGGGATTATCACCTCTAGAACGGTGGACTCACCTGCGATTGAAACAGGATCCAAAGCGCGTGGGTTTAACATACTATCTTGGCTCAAAAAAATCAAAACCAAACCAAAAGGGACTTAAGGGTCGGAACTTAGAATGTTCGCAGTCTATACAGAGCAGGCGCGTTTAAAGAACTCATAAAGGTAGCTGATAGGTACAATCTAGATTTGGTAGTAATACAGGAATCGCGGTGGCCAGATGGCGGAGTACTAGCATCGGGTAACTTCACGTACCTGTATGGGGCCGGGAGCGGGCACCGGATTTCTCGTAAGCAAAAGCATCATACATTCGGTTAAAATTTTCAAATCCGTCAATGATAGGCTCTCGTACATCATCATCGAAGGTGAATGGTATAGATATGTATTTATTAATGTACACTGTCTTACGGAGGACAAAGAAGAAGAAGCTAAGGATCTCTATTACGAAACTTTAGAGCAGGTAATCGATCAGCTCGCGTCTTACGATACAAGAATAGTATTAGGCGATTTCAATGCTAAAATAGGTAGGGAGGAAATGTTTAGGCCTACTATAGGGAAGGAAAGCCGAAGGATCTCTATTACGAAACTTTAGAGCAGGTAATCGATCAGCTCGCGTCTTACGACACAAGAATAGTATTAGGCGATTTCAATGCTAAAATAGGTAGGGAGGAAATGTTTAGGCCTACTATAGGGAAGGAAAGCCTGCACGAAGCCAGCAATGATAACGGTATTAGGGTCATAAATTTCGCGGCAGCAAAAGATCTTATAATCAAAATTACGCGTTTTAAGCACAAGGACATACACAAAGCAACGTGGACATCGCCGGACGGGGCCACACAGAACCAAATTGATCATTTTCTCATTGAAGAAAGACGTTATACTAACGTTCTCGACATAAGGGCTTATAGAGGGGCAGATAGCGACTCGGACCACTTCCTAGCAGTAGCCGAATTAAGAGCTAGATTAGTAGCGAATCAAAATAGTAAGCGAACAAACAAGGTAGAAAGCTTCGATATTGAAAAGCTACGAGATAGAATAGAGCGCATTAGGTACCAGATAGAAATTAATAACAGGTTTCAGGCACTTGAAAAAGCAAACACATCGCCGGAGGGAAATGACGAACCGAATAGCTTATGGGGGGGGGGGGGGGACATCGAAAAAAAGGTAAAAGAGGCCGCGAACAAAGTACTGGGTAAAAAGAAAAAGCCAAAGAGCAAACCATGGTTTGGCGAAGGGTGTGAACTCTGGTTTGAAAGGCGCAAAAAGGCTAAATTAGATAGCTTACACAATAGAAGCGATAGGACCGTAGGAGAGTATTCTAACGTAAGGAAACAGGCGGGTGCGATTTACAGAAATAAGAAGCAGGAGTTATCAAAAGAATCTTATTAGGAGAATAGAAACAAACAGTAAGGAAAATAACCCCCGCGAAATGTACAGAGGGATTAACGCCATCAGAAAGGGTTTTAGGAGTAGAGCGCAATTGATGAAGGACGAAAACGGGGACCTCGTAACAAATGACAACGAATTACTGTCGCTGTGGAAAAACTATTTCGATAAATTATTAAACGTGCACGAAAATAGCGAAGAAGTAGGGGACGAAATTCACACTGCCGAACTCCACGTGGAGGAACCGAGCTACCAAGAAGTAGAGGCCGCGATTAAAAAACTAAAAAACAACAAAGCAGCGGGAAATGACTCTATCTCAGCTGAGATACTCAAGTATGGGGGCGTCGAGCTTACTTTTAAAATCTATAAACTAATATGTGCCATCTGTAAAAATGAAACAATACCCGAAAATTGGAAGGAATCCATCATTATACAGATTTTTAAAAAAGGGGATAAGACTGCAACAACTATAGGGGTATCTCACTTTTAGCAACGTGCTACAAAATTCTGTCAAACGTAATACAAGCTAGACTCACTCCATTCGCGGAAGATATAGTAGGAGATTATCAGTGCGGATTTCGGCGCAACAGATCGACGAGCGATCAAATGATTACCATAAGACAGTTAGAAAAAAAGTGGGAATTTTGCGAAAGCATACACCAACTACTTATAGATTTTAAAAAAGCGTACGATTCTATTAAGCGAAGCAAAATGTATCAAATTCTAGTACTTTTCGGTGTACCAAAAAAATTCGTGAGATTGATTCAAATATGTCTGAACGGAAGCACGGGAAAGGTCCGATTAGGCGGTAATGTATCAGAAACCTTTACGATAAGCGATGGTTTAAAACAAGGGGATGGTCTCGCTACGGTGCTGTTCAACTTAACGTTAGTGTATGTCGTTAGAAAAATGCAGATTAGCCAGCTAGCTGAGCGCAACGCTTAATGGAACAACGCAGATACTAGGCTACGTAGATAATTTTGATATACTGGGGGATTATAGGGAAACGGTAGCAAGAAACGCGGAAATCTTCATAAAAGCGGCAGAGTATACAGGGTTAGAAATGAGCGAATCAAAAACAAAGTACATGATTGTGGATAAACTAGGCATCTGTAGAGGGAGGGAGATCTCAGAGTTGGGAATTTAACTTTTGAAAAGGTTAGCGAATTCAGGTATCTGGGTACGACCATAAATGATAGAAACGAGATTAATGTCGAAATAAACAAAAGACCCCATTCGGGTAATGCTTGCTTCTACGCCGTGAGTAATTTACTTAAGTCGAGGCTGTTGTCTAAAAACGTTAAAATAAGAATATACAGGACAATAATACTGTCGGTAGTTCTGTTCGGGTGCGAAACGTTGGCTCTCACTAAGCAGGCGGACAACCGTTTTAGGGTATTTGAAAATAAAGTCTTGCGAAAAATATACGGGCCGAAGAAAGATGAGGAATACGGGGAATGGAGGAGACTACACAATGATGAGTTACACAATCTGTACTCATCACCAAATATTAACAGAATAATAAAATCACGCAGATTGGGATTGGCAGGGCACGTAGTGAGAATGGGAGACTACCGCACGGCAGCGCGTGTCATGAAGGACAGGCCTATGGTAACGCGACCTCTAGGTAGACCTAGACGCAGATGGGAGGACAACGAAATAGCGGATCTAGTAGAAATAGGACGGGTGGGTGTCGATCAGAGGGTGCATCTTGGGTGGGATTGACACAAGACAGGGCAGCGTGAAAGGCTTACGTAGATGAGGCGATGAACGTTCGAGTTCCAAATGCCATTAAAAAAAAAAATTATTATCTAATAAGCAACGTGAAAATTTTATATTATCAAAAAAGTTATCTATGCATATAGTTATTTATCACTGGTAAGAATGTTGACGTGATTTTGTTATGTATTAAAATTTTATAGTTCTCTACGTCAATTTGTCACTAACGATGTGACATTCATTCGAAAAAGAGGTAAGAAAAATTTATGGTGTAAATCACTTAAACCAATTAATTAGTGCAGAAATACCTGATGAAAATAAAACTAAAAAATAGATAATTTGCTGTTGTACGAAAATTTATGATACATTTATTATACTATAGATGTACTTATTTGAAAAGAAATTGGAAATTATTCTAATTTTAAAAGTCAATTAAATGATAACCATATACGTGAATTCAACAACATTTTAAAATTTACTCGATTTTTGATGTGCAATCTACAGTTGAATAAAAATACTTTTTTCTTGTTCAAGTACAAACAAACACTGAATTTGTTTCTGGTACAAAGACAATGTAATACGAATTTTTGATAGTATTAAAAAAAATGTCTGATGATGATAATAACATTTTTATTGATAGACTGTTTTGAAATAAAGATAATTTACGCATATCTTTTGAACAAGTACAGTATCAGACTAATTATTATGACTGCGGTGTTATTGATATAACCTTCGAAGTCCTTATTGTATTTAATATTTGCATTCAATGTTAAATTTTTTCAAATTTCAAAAGATTATAAAAATAAAATTTATCTTGAAACAATTGCTGGAATTCCAATTATAAGAAACGTTACTCACGCAATAAAATTTGCTGAATATAATTAAATTTTGATAAAATTAATATTAAGGAACTTAAGATATAATATACAGCAATCATTAATGAACTCTTTTAGAAGCCAACACAAAGAAAAAATAACTGCTAAAAATCAATCCAAAAATAATATAGATAATAAAATAATAAGTTTAGCTGATAAAACAACTAATAATTGTATTCATCATTTTCAAAGAATCATACCAATAGATGTGGATAACAATAACATTGTAGATTTATCAAATTAAAATAGCAGAAAAAACTTCATTAAAGCGAAAATTTGATTAAAACAGTATAGTATTTTATAATTCCTTCATTGATAAAAGATCAATAGATAAGATATTATAAAATCCACAGATAATAGATCAAAAGATAATTAATTTGTTTTTTGCTTCCTTCCTAAGGAAGCCTTGTAACAGAAAATTTTTGAGTTTGTGTAAAAACATGTAGGAAGTGTGTTTTGCTACATTTTTAGTCGAAAAATAGTGTTTTTAGAAAATATCCGTACGGATGTATGTGTCTGTGTTCGTTCGTAGACATCTGTATCTCAGCTTCTACTCAGTGGATTTTAATCCACCAACTCTCATTTTCTTCGTTTGTACTATAACATGATGAGTAAAGAGTCGGTTTTACATTTTGTAGGCGCGTTTTTTTTTTATAGCGATTTTTTAGTTTTGAGAATCCAGTTTTTTCCTATAAATTTATTGAAAAAGTCTATAAAAGTAAATTGCTTAATATGCACATGAAACAGAATAAAATTAGCTATCTTTTTACCGCGGAGAATTTATATTATCATTCGTCGTTCATTTATTATACACCATAAAGTGCAATTTTTTGAAACCGTTATAACTCGAAAAGTAAATGTCGAATCTTTCTAAAAAATTATATTATTATTGAAGGTAATTATAACTATATATCACTTTAATTTTAAGTCATTTTATGGAGCAGATCCGGAGATAAACATCAAAAACTGAAAAAAAGTCTTTTTTCTATGGGACGCGATAACTCGAGTAAAAAGGCAATAATCAAGTTCAAATTTTGGATTTAGTTAGTATTGTATAGCACTTCGATTTCTATGTTTGGGTTGTTTATGAAACCAGTTATTATCAAAGATATTAAGCTTCAAAATTTTATTTTCTCACCCTGTATACTGAGTCGTTTTTTTTCTACGTGACGCGATAACTGGAGTAAAATGGCAATGATCCATTTAAAATTTTGGATTAAGTTAGCATTATATAGCACCTTGATCCCTTTCCTTGGGTTGTTTATGAAAACCAGTTAGTTTCAAACATATTAAGCTTCAAAATTTTGTTTCACACCCTGTATACTCTATATAACTGAAAACTGCATCGCTTCGATCTTAGCTTCTATTGAATAGATTTTAATCTATACCTAGGCTCGTTTTTTTCTGTTTTTCTGTTTTATCAATTCGTTAAAAACAAGATTTTCAGTTACGCATGTGTGTTTTTTCATGGCGATTTTTCGATCACTATTTTATTATTCATTTGAACCCTTTTTAGATTTTATTATATGCACTTTGATGTTCATAGATTTTATCATAATCTGAAATTTGTTAGTCTTCGTGGCAAAAACTTGAAATCCGTTAGTTTTCGTGGCGAAAATGTGAAATCTCATATTCTTTGCGGCAACTATTGAAATTTAATGCTCTTCGTGGCAAAGACGTGAAATCTCATGGTTTTCATGGCTGGAAATGAGATCTCGCAGTTAAAATTACAAATGCAATATTCCAGCATGGTAATAATATCAATTCAGGGCATTATACGAACATGTTACGGAAAAATAATAAATGGATAAGGGTCGACGACTTAAATATAATAAAACAAAATTGGCCTAAGTACAGCAAAGATGCTTATCTTATTTTATTAGAAGAAATATAATTCATTAAATAATATGTATCTATCAACAATTGAGAAATGATTCTAAATAAACAAAAAAAAAATGGATTAGGCCTTTTTGCATAATATTGCCCATTATATTACGTTTTTTTGTTCTATTACACTAAAAATATGCTATTAAATTGATGTAAATCGAGTGGAAAGTATCACTTTTCCACACTATTGGTTAATTAATTTAGAAAATATTATGCGATTGGGGATACCACTTTAAACAAAGTTTTATGTCATTTATTTTAACACTTTTATATGTAAATCTCATTAAATGATGAGATATAAAACATTGTTTTAAGGAAATGTAAAGGAAAATTGAAAATAATTTCAGTTTAGTTAATAGAAAAATGATGAGAAAGGAAAACTGTTACATTTCCTTACACAAAAAAAACGCGCCGAGATATCTACCGCTTGGTGGTGAGGAAACCATATCAACAAAATGTAATTATTACAAAGATTACATAAAATATATTTTATTAAAATGTGTAAGAAAATAAAACATAATGGCAGAGATAATATATCAACTAATGAAACTAACACCCTTTTTACAAATATATAAGATAGTAAATAGAGTGTCAGGTAAAAAAGAGAGAGTGATGACTCTTGGAGATCAGTTTAACAATTATAGTTATGCGAAAGAAAGAAAGAGAGAGAGAGAGAGAGAGAGAGAGAGAGAGAGAGATAATTATAATTGATTATATTTATGAAATTTATTAGAAATAATTTTATCTATCAAATGAAAAAGTACAAAAACTTTATAGAAACTTTATATGATATTAAGTAAAATAATTTTGCTATTAAAACAATACATAATGTTGAAGGAAGCTACGTGCCGAAGAATTGGCAGCGGTTTTATATAGCCCATACTTATTATTAAAATATGACTGTCACATTAACGTTTAAGGGTGTTCAACTGTATACAGTGTAAAATATTTATTTAAATGTACATTTTTGTAAATCATTTATATGATTTTTAGTATAAGATACAATTAAAAGTTTATATAATTCTAAATATTTTGACATTTCAGCATTAAAATATGAATATATGTATTGTTTATGTATAAAAAAGACTTCAACATTATTTACAGTTTATGAATAATACTTTTCAAACTTTTCTAAATTTTTATTAATTATTTTATTGATTTATTTCCGATTCACCTCTTAGAAGTACTTAAGCAAATATACATCATTCTGGTCACTTCCTGTTCATTTTCGGTGTACTTCCGGTTTATTGACAGTTATTTTCGGTCACTTCCAGGTCATTTTGTATATTTTCCGATTACTTCCAGTTCACTTCCGGTTCATTTCCGGCCGACTTCCAATCTACTTCCATTTTACTTCCGGTTTACCCCAACCCCTAAGAAGGGGTAGTTTTAGGGATAGGGCAGCTAGGTCATACAGCAATGCTAACGCCCAGGAACTCACGGGACGGAAACCCAAAGTCTTAGATCTCCAAAGGCGGGCACAACAAAGGAAGCTCTAACTACTCCGCAGGATAGAAATAGAGGAAATAAGTAAAAGGATAACCAACCTGAAACGGCAGCGTGGCAGGAAGTCGTCACAATAAAGTCAAATAAAAAGGAGGAAAAGGCAGGCAAAGAGGATAAAAGTGTCCCTGGCGTTGCAAACCAGAACAGGACCAGCAAGAATGGACAGAAGCGAGCAAGACCTCCTAAACCAGATGCTTTAATTATCAAGGCTGCAGAAGGAAAGAGCTATGCAGACGTTTTGTCCAAAATAAAAGCAGCTCCGTTACTAAACACACTGGGAAATAGCGTAAATAAAAAACGCAAAACAGTTGCAAGCGATCTTCTGATAGGGCTCAAACGCACAAAAGAAGTCAAAACCTCGGACTTCCAAGAATCAGTGGTACTAGTAAAAAGCGCCACAATAAAAGCAATCCAGGAAGAAGAAACCATTGAAGTAAGAGATCTGGACATGCTTACCTTAAAAGAGGAGGTACTAGAAGCACTACAGAAGGAAGTTGGCGAGGAGAACATCATAGAAGTCTCTACGATAAGATCTCTGCGAAAGGCGTATGGTGACACGCAGATTGCAGTGATACGGGTACCAGCTCAGATAGCGGCTAAGATCATTAAGCTACAGAAGATCAGAATAGGATGGGACAACTGTAGGAGCCGGGTGTCTAACCACAAAATCCAGCCGCTTAGGTGTTATAAATGTCTAGGTTTTGGCCATATCGGTAAAAAGTGCACAGTAACTGAAGACAGCAGTAAGCTTTGCTTTAAATGTGGAAAAGATGAGCACAAAGCGAAGGAGTGTAAGAACCAACCCAACTGTGTATTCTGCAAAGGAGGCACAGGAGGGAAGAGTGACCACACAGCTGGTAGCTATGCATGCCCAGTTTACTAAGCTGCAGAAGCCACTGACAGACGAAGAAAATAAAAATAGTGCAGTTAAATATAAATCACAAGTACAGGACCTACTGAGCCAGTATGTCCGTGAGACAGAGATAAACATAGCCATCGCAAGCGTATACATTTACAGCTGCTATGCTTCTCCAAACGCATCGCTAGAACAATTCAGACAGCTGTTGAACCGGCTAGCAAAGAATGCTTTAGAAACAAAACCGATTCTGATGGTATAGTATTACAACGCCTGGGCAGTAGAGTGGGGCAGCCAAAGGACGAACGAAAGAGGACGACTGCTATTGGAAGCATTCATCGTCCTTGACTTAGTCTTAGTTAACCAGGGATGTTTTTACACATTTAAAGAGGAGACGCAGGGTCCATCATAGATCTCACGTTTGTCAGCAGCTGCCTGATTGGCTCAGTTAGATCGTGGATAGTGAGCAATCGTTACACAAACAGTGACCACTAAGCGATAATAATGGAGATAAGAAAATCAAAACAGAGATCCAACGGGAGGGAAATGACAAAAAGAGTCGTCTGGAAAACGAAGGATTATGATGAGGAGACATTCCTGCTGGCTCGAAAAGAAAAACAGCTGTCTAGATCTGCGAATGATAAGGTAATGGGTAGCAGGTAATGGGAAATATTACCCGAGCCTGCGACGCAACGATGTCATGGAGAACTCCCAATAATAGACGACCGCCAGTATACTGGTGGGATAAAGAAATTGACGCGGCCCGCAAAGAGTGTCATCGAACCAGAAGAAGGAAACAGCGGGCTAGGAAGAAATACTACAAGACTAGTCCTGGTAATAAAATAGTAGACGCCGTAAATAAAGAAATAAAGAATGCTAAACGGATACTTAAGAAGAAAATCCGAGAGAATAAACGACGGTGCCTGAAAGAGTTACAGGACGAGGTTGAGCTGGACTCCGGGGCCGACCTACCAAGTGGTAATAAAGAAGATAAAGGGAGTTTATATCCCCCCTTCTAAAAGCCCGGAATCGGTGGATCGTATTGTGGCCATACTGTTTCCCCTTCAACTGGAAGTAACAGCTATTACTGAAGCGAAGGCAAATGACGAAATCATTCTAACAATCACCACAGAGGAATTACTGACTGCATGCAAAAGAATTGGGAACAACAAGACTCCAGGCCTGGATAGCATACCCAATATTGCATTGAAACAAGCTATACATGCACGCCTCGATGTCTTTGTGGACCTGTACAATTCATGTCTCGAAGAAGGGACGTTTCCTAAGAACTGGAAGAAGCAACGCTCGGTACGACTACTAAAAGGAGATAAGCCACCTGGAGAAGCTGCCTCATACAGACCACTCTGCATGCTGGACACCCCGGGCAAATTTTGAAAGCACATAATCGGCGTTAGAATGGACTAAGTCATTGAAAAACCAGGTGGACTGGCGGAATATCAAGCTTAGTAGTAAAACCACTAGAACTGCAAAAGAAGGGAAGAGATGGAAAGGAGGAGCCAAGAAGTACTGTGCTATTGTTACACTAGATGTTAAAAATGCGTTTAACTCTACCAGCTGGGGCAAGATATACGAGGCACTACGAAAAAAAGAGGTACCCGCATATATAAGAAGGATTATGTTTGACTACCTGAAAGTCAGAACCCTATTATATGACACAGAAAACGGCACGAAAACCTATGAGGTAACCGGAGAGATTCCATGAGGGTCAGTGCTTGGCTTATCATTGTGCAACATCATGTACAATGGAGTATTCAGGCTAGAGCTACCCGAAGAGGCAACGGTTGTAGGGTTTGCAGATGACATTGCAGTAGTGGTAGTAGCAAAGCAAAAGGAAGAGGTGACGGAAATCGCTAACGAGGCAGTAGGTATAATCCATGATTGGCAGACTAGACTTGAGCTTGCTAGCCATAAAACGGAGGCTATCCTTATATCTAGTAGAATGAATATAGAGACAATAACACTGCCAGTAGATGGACACGAAATAGACTCTCAGCCGACCATTAAGTACCTGAGTAGGTACTTGACATGGGTGCTTTCAAACCTACTTACATCGCTTTAAGATAGAGGACAATCCAAATTGCCCAGTATGTTTGGAAGCAAATAAAGATGCGGAGCAGGCGAAACACTTGAGTAAAACTGTTGCTAGACGAAGGCCACTAAATAGCAGATACGAAACGCTCTGCGGACCGATGCAGAGGAACGTAGGTCACAGAGTTGAGCTCTCACTTTCCTGCCCTATGCAGAGGAACGTAGGAGCTAGGGTTTCTATTCAATATAGCATGACGATAATGAAAAAGAAAAATCGTTGTCAAATCCAATGGCTTTTCCTTGGATTTAAAAGTTTCTTTAAAACTATGTATGCAGGCAAGTGCCTTAAAAGCAAAGTGTTTCTAATTTGACAGAATTTCATATTTTACTTTGCCCTAGAACCTTAAAAAAAGATGTATTGATATTGACTAAAAATTACAAAATATTGCAAACGAAATAATACATAAATCTAAGAGGAAACTAAAGTAACATAAAGCAAAGAAGATATTTTAATTAATGTTAAATGATTTACGCTCGCGAGATAATTTATAAGTAAGTTATAATGTGAAACCTATTTTAAGTATCAGTAAACTGATTGTAGTTATTACTTCTTAAACCTTCTTTGTTTCACAGTTTTAATAAATTTATAGAGAAGTTTAATATTGTACTTACCAGAGTGACACTTTCCGGATCCTTAAATTCAACGTAAGCTATACCCTTAAATCGCCTGGTTTTGTTACAAGTAATTAAACGCACGTCTTGGACTTTTCCTACACTGGAAAAGAATTCTTCTAAGTCACGGGCACGAATGCGTTGACTTAATTGCATGCAAAAAATAGTTCGAGCATCTCTTTCTTCTGGTGTTAATTCATCACTACGACTAAAGAAAACAATTTAAATTATTTATCTTTGTTTAAAATATACTTTAACTGAAAGTTTAAAATATACTTTAACTTAAATTCTTTCGTGAAACGTTGTTAATTACGAAGAAAAATAGTACATTGTATGTAATATGTACATTATGTAAACAAAAATGGGCTTTTCCAAGCAAGGGTGATGCCTAACATCATCCGAGTCTGAAAAAGCACATTCGGCCCTCGTTGTTCACCGTGCTTTTTATAACAAGTGTATAAGGAAGACCATTTTTGTCGCCTATGAAATAGATCGAGAATAGAGTTTTTCGAGTCGTCCACTACGGTGTGTGTATAGATGCATATATATATATATATATATATAAGGCAGAGGGTGTTGGTTTAACCATCGAATAGTTCAAGCAACAGTTAGATCGACTTGCACAGGATGCTTCAAGAAGGAAACTAGTAATCATTACAGACGATTTTAACGCATGGACCGAAGAGTGGGGCAGGCAAAGGACTAACTACAGAGAACGAGTGCTATCGGAAGCATTTGCCTTTCTAGACTTAGTGTTAGATAATAATGGCAATACTTATACCTTTGGAAGAGGAAATATAGGATCTATTGTGAGCCAGAACATGAATTGCAACTGTTCCAAACGATAAATAGCAAAGCTTGACAGGTGATGGAAAACTTTACCCGGGCCTGTGACGCTACTATGCCAAGAAGAAAAGCGACAAAGCATAGATGACGACCAGTATATTGGTGGGACAAAGAGGTATAGAGTACACACAACAAGTGCCACTAAACCTGGTGAAGACATTAACGGGCAAGGAAAAATACTATTAAAATGATAGAGGCGATCTAAGGATGTCTGCCAATGTGATTTGAACATTTTTTGGCTTCCCCTGACGGCAAGACGGCAGGCCGGTTACCTAGCCAGCTTGGGCCAATCTGCTTAGGCGAATGCCTGCAATTACTTGGTGTCTGCTGAAAACTCGAACTCGAACGAAGAGGTGAAAAAGATTGAGTCGAGCATTAGGTTGATGCTGCTGATCGAGTCATCAATTTGCAGATTGCAACTCAAGAAGAATTGCAGATTTCAGAAGGGAATTAACTTTAGAGGTCGACAAAGAAAAATAGGATTAGTCACCTCCACAAGACAGGCCTATTAAAAAAAGAAGACAAAAGATATACGCCTCAGCATGGCCAGAAGTCGGCGGTAGCGACTCTGAGCAATCCTAAGAGCCCACTCCCCAGCCAAGACAATCAACCACCTTGGACGAAGGTGGAATCAAAGAAGACAAACAGAAAGAAGAATAAAGAGTGGGATCTGTCTTGACGCACCGTAGTCCAGGAAGAGTAGATTCCAGAGATAGATGGAAAGATGACGTCACTTTCTCGCTCTCTTTCTATCTGTCTCTGGTGGTAAAAAGCGGTAAGGTAGAAATCTTCCTTCATAAATACTCAAAGGGCAGTGAAAAAAAAAGTTTTGATGCAATGGAGAATTGAACCCGCGGTCTCGAGATCGAGGGCCTCGTGCTCTAAACACAGAGCTATCGTCTACGATGCAAGTCGTGTTCATCGTAGTCGATATCCTCTCTCCCTATCTCTCAATCTCCTTCTCTCTATCTTTCTTGTCACCTCTTTTGTGTCTGAAGGTAAGAGAAAACATAACTAGAGAGAGAGAGAGAGAGAGACATGTTGCAGTGTTACTACACATATATTTGTATGAGACCCCAGGGCATTCCTCACCTTAACACACACACACGCGCGCGCGCGCACACAGATCATAACGTTAATATGTATGAACAAGGAGATCAGGACTTCTGTTGACCAAATTGGAAACAAAAGAAGAATTATGCTGACTTTTGCGGTATTATGCAGACGTCAGCATAACTTTGTGATGATTGCTTC
The DNA here is from genome assembly GCA_037356405.1 of Nasonia oneida. NCBI lineage: Eukaryota > Metazoa > Arthropoda > Insecta > Hymenoptera > Pteromalidae > Nasonia > Nasonia oneida. The sequence goes on along the minus strand of JAZHPH010000305.1, from coordinate 22,539 downwards.
AGCCAAAAGAGACTTATGCAGACAAAAGGTTTTTTGTATATTTCTATATTTGTATATATTTCTTACGTTAACACACACGCGCGTGCACACACAGCACTAATATATATCAGTGTCACTACAGAACATACGGAATGTGAAAAAAAATACGACAAAGATAACGCAGGGTTGAGAGCGCTTTAGCAACTGACGATAAGCGTGGAAAAAGGCGGTGACGGAGGCAGCGGCGCAACCCTCCCTTACACTCACAATTACACAGATGTAGAAATTCACACACACACATACAGAGATCATGACTTATGCTGAGGAAATTGGAAACGAAAGAGTAATAATGCTGACTTTTGCGGAATTATGCAGACGTCAACATAATTTTGCTATAATTACTTTAGCAAAAAGGGACTTGTGCGGAAATATGAATACTAATTATATATGAATCAGGGCTTATGCTAACAAAAAGTACATACACAGCGAGATATAAGGAATAGAAACATTTTCTCTCAATTCTTTCTCTTTTCACTCAAGAGATGGGGAAGGAGGAGGGGGAGGAGTATCAACCTCGCACAAAAACCAAGGGGCATCTGGCCCGGATGCCAGCACCTTGTTAAAGAGCTCCTGTCTAGGACACAGGTAACAATAATCAAGATGGAAAGTGAGGGGAAAACATTTCTACCCCAAGCGAACAGGGCTTCGAAGCCCAATTCCACCGTCGGTTCCGATCGGGTGAAAGCCCTGGTGGCCGACGCCGACTCCACGGATTTTGGGGGGGGGGGGGGCAAACTCACTCTGAAGTCGTACAGGTTAATCACTTGGCCTCTGCAGCTCAAAAAGCTACAGGTGAAATGAATATGGAGGTAGACACAGCCAGCGACAAATGGACGGCCTGCGTATCACGTAGAGACTCGCAGCTTGATCGTCTTGGCAGCAAAATCGATGAATCGATCGATTATGTTAGGGACAGGCACAATGTGCATAAGCATATCAAAGACCTGGCCCGAAGTAATAGGGCTAGCTTTAGGAGTCTCTGTTCTACAGAGGACGATCTACAGCAATGCCAGCGTCCAGAGACTTGGGAAAAGGAAACACAGACAATCCCGAGTCTTGTGAGAAACGCAAGAAAGCAGGACAAGGAAGCCCTAACTACTCTACGGGATAAAAACCGGGAAAATGGAAGAGCGAAGGACAATGCCCACCAGAAGGAGAAAGACTCGAGGCAAGAGGTGGTGACAAGGAAGGCAAAGAAAAAAGAAAAAGTGTAAACAGAACGGATAACACTGGTGCTCGTGGCCAAGACCAAAACGGTACCAGGAAAAGTAGGGTGGCAAGAGCAAGACCCCCTAGACCTGACGCGTTAGTCATCAAGGCTGAGGGTGGGAAAAGCTACGCCGAAATCTTAAAGAAAATGAAGGCAGAACCTAGTCTTGAAAAGCTAGGAAACAGCGTACATAGAATACGCAAAACGGCAGCAGGAGATCTGCTACTGGAGCTACGACGCTCCAAGGAGGTAGAAACAATGGAGCTCCAGGAAGCGGTGAAAGCAGTGCTAGTGGAAACTGCTACAATCAGGGCTCTGCATCATGAAGAGGCCTTCTAGATTAAAGATCTGGACATGCTGACCACTAACGAGGACATAGTGGACGCACTGCACAAAAATAACGAGGAAGGACATAGATTTGAACTCACGGCTGTTAAGTCGCTTCGTAAAGCCTACGGAGACACGCAGAAAGCAGTAGTACAGCTACCAGCCCAGATAGCTCAGAAGTTTGTCAAAGGTGAGAAGATAAAGATAGGGTGGGTCATCTGCCGAATAAGAGCAATAAAGCGAGATATCCGCCCGCTCAGGTGCTATAAATGCCTGGGCCGAGGCCATATTGCTACAAACTGCATAAAGCAGCATGACAGAAGCCGTTGCTGCTACAAATGCGGCTCAGTGGGGCATGTAGCGAAAAGCTGCACAAACCAGCCCAGCTGCATTCTCTGCAGAGGAAAGGACGACGTAGAGAAAAGTGACCATGCCGCAGGTAGCTATGATTGCCCAGCTTATCAAGCGGCAGTAAAAGCCACAAAGCAAAGAAGATGAGGATAGTACAGTTAAACCTGAACCACTGTGTGACAGCCCAGGATCTTCTCTGTCAGTACGTCCGTGAGCAAAAGATTGATGTCGCTATAATCAGTGAGCAGTACAGTGATCTAGAGGAGCCAGTGTGGGAATCCGATAGTTCTGGTAAAGCGGCTATTTGGGCGTGCAGAGACCTTACTTTTCAAAGTAGGATGAAAAACAAAAAAGCAGGTTTTGCCAGCGCAAAGATTGAGGGCCTACAGGTATACAGCTGCTATGCCCCACCTAGTACGCCAATAGACCAGTTTCAGCCGTTTCTAGATCGGCTAGTACTTGATGTCAGGGCTAAAATATCAGCTATTATAGCTGGGGATTTTAACTCATGGGCGGTTGAATGGGGCAGCCGAAAAACCAACAGAAGAGGACAGGCTCTACTAGAGGCATTCACACTTCTGCTGGTTAACGAAGGCAACGTACCCACCTATAAAAAGGGGGACGCGGAATCAGTGATTGACTTAACATTTGTCAGTAGATGTTTGGTAAGAGAGGTGAATAGATGGACCGTAAGCGATCACTACACTAACAGTAACCACCACGCCGTAATAATGGAGCTGGGTACTCCAAACAAGACATCGTACAGACCATTGTGTATGATGGACACACAAGGGAAAATATTGGAGCGGATGATCAGCAACAGAATGGAGTGTATAATTGAAGGGACCAGGGGGCTTACCGAACACCAGTATGGCTTTCGGAAGTGCCGATCTACTCTGGACGCGATCGGCCTAGTAGTAAACACAGCCCGATCAGCCATCAGTGGAAAGCGGTGAAAGGGCGGAACAAAGAAGTACTGTGCAGTCATTACTTTGGATGTCAAAAACGCATTCAACACTGCAAATTGGACGAAGATCCATGAAGCGCTTGAAAAGCTAAAGGTGCCCACCTACATCAGGAGGATGATGGCCGACTATCTGAAGGACAGAATCCTACTGTACGAAACGGAAGGCGGCACTGAAATCTACAAGGTCACGGGAGGTGTTCCACAGGGATCAGTACTGGGCCCGCCACTGTGGAACATTATGTACGACGGAGTGCTGAGACTACAACTCCCACGGGAGGCTATGGTCGTAGGATTCGCAGACGACATAGGTCTTGTAGTAGTAGGGAAGGAAAAAGAAGACATCGCCGAAATTACTAATGAAGCAACAACCACCATCCAAAGGTGGCTGACAGAAGCGGCACTTGAACTCGCTGGACACAAGACTGAGGCGATCTTGATATCTAGCAGGAAGAAAATGGAGATGATCGCTCTAACGATAGACGGCCATGAGATAACCTCTAAATCGACTATCAAGTATTTAGGCGTTACTATAGACGAAAAGCTGACGTTTAAACAGCATCTAGAATTAGCAAGTGAAAAAGCGTCAAGAACGACTGCTGCTCTATCTCAGCTCATGCCGAACGTCGGTGGAGCTACGCAGAAGAAAAAAAAGCTGTTAGCAAGTGTCAGTACATCGATTATGTTGTACGGGGAACCAATTTGGGCGGATGCAATGGCAGTAAAAGCCTATGCGTGGAACTGACATCAGTGTATAGACGGAGTGCGTTAAGAGTAGCGTCTGCTTACCGCACCGTATCGGATGATGCAATAAGTGTCGTGGCAAGCATGCCACCCATCGACCTCTTAGCACTAGAGAGGAAGGCCATATACATGGCAAAACAGGAGAACAGCGATAGAACGAAGGCGGAAATCTGGAACTCTGCCAGAGAATAAATAGTAGCTGAGTGGCAGGAAAGATGGGACATTAGCCTGAAAGGGTGCTGGACGCACCGACTTATTCCAAATATTGTAAATTGGATCAAAAGAGGACACGGGGAAGTTAACTATTACCTCACGCAATTTTTGACGGGACATGGATGCTTTCGAGCATACCTATATAGATTTTATTTAGAAGACTCTCCAGACTGCCCAGCATGTCTGGACGCGAGCAAGGATGTTGAGCACGTTTTTTGTTACTGCTCGCGTTATCAGCAGGAGCGTGAAGAGTTTGAAGGCTACCGTCAGACCAGAGCAACTCCTGAGTCTATTATGGTAGCTATATAGGATATAGGTCATATCCGGTCGCAGGACGAAGGGTTTTAGTTGGTGAGAATCCAACACACGGTGGCTCGGGGCTAGGATTATATCAATGGTCCTATCAACGAGCCATGTTATGGTCTATTAAGATTTTTCCCTCAAACCTTTCTCCTTTAAAAAAAAAAAAAAAAAAAAAAATGCCGATACCCGCATGTGGCGCGTTTCCTGGGTGGCGGGTAGGGGAATGCTTATCGGCATGTTGAGGTCTCCTCAACGTAAAGCAGAAATAAAATATGCTCCGCAGACCAAACAGGCTAAGGGAAGATACTTCATAAATAAATCATACATAGATAGTGAGTTAATAACATTACTACCTCAAGCGCGTCAATCCACAGAGCCCAGTCCCACCACCGATTCCGATCTATTGAAAGCCCTGGTGGTCGGCGCTGGCCCCATGGAGATGGGGGGGGGACTCACAAGGTCGTAAAAACGAGTCAAAGAGAAGAAAGGAAAGGAAAGGTAAGGCAAGGTCCATTGTCATCAGGGATCCAAACTCCCAATCCGGCTACCGCAGAACTAACGTGCACTGGCTGATCAAAACGGGCCTTGCGAAGGCGTTGGAAGAGCTATGAAAGATAGAGGAAAATAGTACGTCCCACTTGAAGGTGCCAAAGCTTCGCTTAGGAGAAAAATCTCTTGAACTAAGAACGAGCAGCCAGGAAAGTTGAGCGAGCATTGTTAGTACCAGGGGCATAGACAGCAACTCGTTAACGAAACAAATCGCACAATGCAAAGAGTTTTAGCAAGAATTCATAAAAGGGTGTAACGAAGAGAAGGTGCATAGGAAAGCTGAAAAAGAAGGTAGACAAACTTGTCATAGACTGCCAGTCTGCACTAAGGGATGTAGGACGTATCGCAGAATGGGACGAACAACAAAGTTCTGCTAAGAGAGGAGCTAAGAGAAAAGCACGAAGAAGGAAATACGGAAGATAAAAGCTATCAATATGCCGTTGAATACTACCAAGCCCTGCACGAGACACGAGAGAAGCTAGGAAAGGTGCGCGAGGGCAGCTCCTTAAAGACGCGGTCCTAGCTAGTGCCGAAAGCAAAAGATCAAGGGTCAGGCCAACTAATAGCCCTGAAGAGAAGATAGAGAAACAGTAACTCAGGAAGAGACAACGACATGAGAAAACGTCGATGCAATGTGAGATCCTTGCCTTGAGAGTACTTCACAATGCATTAGAGCTACTGGCAAAAGCAGGGAAAAACAAGACGTATGCGGAAGTCCTGGAAAAAAAGTTGCAGGATCAGAAAGCACGTGAACGTAGTACGGTGCCACATGTGCCTAGGTTTCGGACACTGGAAGAATGAGTGCAATAAAGCAGATAAACTTCTGCTTTAAGTGTGGGGGAGTCGATCATCGCATAGCTGAATGCCAAATAGATTCGATCTGTTCCCTCTGCAAAAAGGATGAACAAAAGAAAGAAAGATATAAACTTGTAACTGGCTCCGGCGGCTGCATTGTATTCAGGCGCAACTTAGACACGGTGAAGATACAAGAAAAAAGAGCTTAAAAGATGGCAATAGCAGGCGAAGTGCTGGATGTAACAGCATCGAGAGCAAAGAAGAAGCCAACTAGGCTAATTAACGGGCCCCACGGAAGTATTGTTTAACAATAGAACCTGTGGGGTGCCAGTATCGAAGGGCCACTTGTGCAGAGCTTGCTCTGCTTACTCTACATAAAAAATACACACGCACAGACACACGCACGCACGCACACCCACACACTTACGCATACACTCGTGTGTGTACACTCAAGAAAAACTCAAGCGACCATGCTTTAAACGAATGAAAGTCCATCCGCTTATATGTGCAGATTCGTCTTCCGCGTCAAGAGGACATGAAGCGTTTAAGCCCGTGCTCAAACGTTTTGTTGTAGCCGTTTGCATCTTGATGCTTGCGGCTGATGCTGGCCTGCGCCGGGTTTTCCCCGGCGTTATAAAACCATAAACTGCTGGGGCCACATACGCGCGCCGACGATAAGAAATCCCCGGCGTAGTGAAACGGTGAACGGCTGGCCGCTTGGGCCAGCTGACTCCACCACCAGCGTGCTATTCGCACCGCGCAAGCTCCGTCCCTGCCATTCCGATTAGTTGATCGGTACAAGAGGTGAAAACCTTTGATGGCTGATATTGGAGAACAGAGAACAGAACATCAGTTTCTCTGGAGATACGACCCGAGTCGCAGTTTACTTCAGGCAATCGTCACACGACGAGGCAAGACAAAAATAAACCTATGTTTTTGGTTGCAGACCCTGGAGTTGATTATTTCAGACGCCTTTACCTTGCGATTTTAGTCATATACCAGAATACTGGTTAACCAAACTTTCTTCATTATTTCACAATAGAAAAAAGTAGAATGAATTATATTACTTACACATTACTTATTACATGAATTTCTTCACAAATTTCTTTGCATTTATTGCTATAAATAAGCAATTGTTCAGTAGTTAATAATAAATTGTATTGTTGTTTTTTAATTAGAATAATATCTTTGGGTAAATCATATTTTTGAAGTGATGAATTATATTGCGTGTTTAAGTCCATATAATAACCTAGATTATTGTTGCAATTTAAAGTGAAGCATAATGAATAGTCGTTGGATAATCTATGTACATATTCTGAAAAAAGTTCGTGTCCCATTAGTAATTAGTTCAAGATGTCAAATAAAATGCTTCCTACTCTTAGGAATAAGCTTTCTCCTATTTTTTTCTATTTTTTTTATCTAATTTTATATTATTTTTTAAATTTAAAATAAATGAGATTTTGCTGCAATTGACTTCAGAATTTTAGGACTATCCTAAGTAATCAAAATAGTACATTACGATACAAGTGTCCTATGTGGCACCTTCTGGCACGGCTACGCTCGGGCGCTATAGCCGTGTCTGAAAGTCACTTAGGACGCGCGTATCGTATACTATTTTATAGCACGTGAGACGTAAATTCGTCCAAAGAAATTAAAATTACGATACAGGTGTCTTTAATGGCATGTTAATTTTACATATATACATTTTTTTTAACACTTCGTGCGTAAAACACGGTTTCTCATGCTTGTTTTCCTTATGCAAAACACGCAATTTTTCAACTAGTGCGCAAAACATGTACGCCATCTTGCCTTTGTTTTTTCTAACGAGACTCAATTGTTTGTCGGACTTGGAATCACATCGTCGATGTTTACACATCTAGAGTTATCTTGACAGAACGTTCTCGCATCGCTTAAGTATTAATAAGACTTACATTTGCAAAAATGAGTTCAGAAAGTGATTCAAAGCAAGATTGTGACGATTCAGTGCCGATAGATTTGATTGAAAAAGAGAATGATATTAGCCTCAATCTATTGCCTGAAAAATCAAGACGTCAGTACATCGGAGCGTACGAAGAATTTGAAAAATGGCTAAAAGAGAAGAAGAAAATTTGTTTGAAAGAAGAAATCAATCTAGTTTATTTAGATGAGCTATCGAAACACTTTGCTCCGTCAACATTGTGGGCTCGTTACTCCATGCTAAAAGCCACTATAAGTACTTACGACAACGTCGATATTGATACTTATAAAAATGTCAAAGCTTTTTTGAAGAGGAAAAGTGCTAAGCACAAGTGGAAAATTCCAAAGTATTTAGTCCATCTGAGGTTTCGAAATTTCGCAGTGAGGCCACAGAAGTTCATTTATTGAACAAAGTGAGTTTTAGTCGTTTATCGTACAAATATAATTTATTATTCATTTGATGTTCTAAATATGATTTTTCATAACAGCGTGCGCGGAGCTCGACTTTAGAGTCATTTGTTTTGGCGCTAAAGTCATCGACTTAGGCACGCTCTCTCACAGCGTGCGCGGGAACATTAGAAGCGTGCGTGGGGAAACCTATCCTGTCGCTGTCATTTGTTTTACATATGTATGATTGCGAAATTGTGTATCATTAGTGCAAGATGTCTTGTTTATAACCTATTGGTACCTAACCGAAAAGTAAACATGAGTGATAACAGTTCTTGTGATACAGACGATATATCCGATTATGGAAATGAAATTCCACCCGAAATCGCTGCAGTAACTTTAGATTTATTGTCGGACAAATCAAAACGTCTATATGTTGCAACATACAACAACTTTAAGTCTTGGCGTGTAGACAAAACAGTGATGAAAAAAGCAAACAATCATTTACTATTGAAAGCATCGACAAAAATATTTCTTTTCATTTTAATAATTGTAATGTTACAATTAATGTACATAATCATCATAATAAACTACAATGTACGATACACTATATTTGTGTTTTAGTTTAATATTTTTTGATAAAAGATGTAATAATCTTCTATTAAAAATAATTCATTTTTAAATTTGCAAAAATATTTTTGTTTAGTATAATTACACTCGTATATAGCGACAATGTGTGATTTAACGAACTTTTTGTATGAACAAGCTTTCACAGGAGCGTGGCCTATTTCGCATTATGAAATAAATTTAATTTGTATAATATACTAATTTAGTATAATGTCGAGCTCCGCGACACTTGTTATGAAAAATAGTATACGCAACTCGTGCGTAAATCGTGTTCCCCTCGACTAGTTGCGTAATGTACTATTGTATTTGTAGGTTATTTTAGTAATCGGCATATCTGGTGCATGTAGAAGAGAAGAGCTCACAAACATAACCCTGAACGATATCAAGGACCTGGATAGGAAACTTTTGCTCATCAATATACCGAAAACAAAGACTGGAGTTGATCGTTCATTCACTGTTGTTAAAGATTTTTGTAATATTTGTAAACATTATCTAAAGCTCCGCCCTGAGGAGTGTAAAACTGAATGTTTATTTTTAAATTCCCGAGCTGGAAAATACAACAATCAACCAGTCGGGATCAACAAGAATGGTGCTATGCCAAAGGTTATTGCTTCATTTTTACATCTACCCGATCCAAAGTTCTATACTGGCCACAATATTATTGATCGAAGCTGGGGGAGATATAACCGCTGTAAAGAAACTTGGAGGTTGGAAATCAACGACAGTAGCTGAAGGTGCGACGTTGTACGTCGCAGCCGAGCAAATCGCGCGTTATTATTTGTGCGGTAACCTCGCTCGATGTGAGGAAGAAAAGGCGATCGATTCCAGCGAGGCCCGCGTTTTCTCGGACGCGAGCTACGTCCCGGGAATTCGTGGAATTCGCTGGCCGACGTACCCAAGGGGGGAGCTCGCCGGTTCGAGCTAGCGCGAGACGAGCAGCCAATCAGCGCGTCTCGCGCCTCGCGCGGCCAATCGGGCTACGTTATCAGCGGGCCCAACGGCCGACGGCGAGATGCCGAGCGCACGCGCGCGGCAGAGCAGCTCGGCAGTTCCTTTCCGAGCCCTGTCGATAACACTTCGACGTGACGAGAGCGCGCGAGAGTGAATCGTGGAAAGAGTGAGAGTGAGAGAGCAGTAGCGCCACGACCTGGACCACCGCCCTGAGGAAGAGATCCCTCCACGGAGACGACCAGCCGTTCAGCCAGAGGAAGGAAGCCGGGACGAGAGACAGGCCTTCATCTCCAAGTCTGGAGAGAGAGAGAGAGAGAGAGAGAGAGAGAGAGAGAGAGAGAGAGAGAGAGTGAGAGAGAGAGAGAGACAGAGAGAGAGGCAGAGAGAGAGAGAGAGACAGAGAGAGAGAGAACAGAAAATAAAATAATGTACATCAGTCATAATATAATATAAAATAAATTTTTTTAAATATTAATTAATTTATTGTATTGTCTACTAATAGTGTTAAAGTCATCTTGTTTATTGATGTTATTTTTGTTGATATTAATAAATAAATTTTTGGAAATTGAACTTTTGAAATTATTGCATTCTTTGTCTAAAATTTTAACATTATCAAAATTAAAACTATGAGAAAAATCATTTATATGAATCGGGATTGGTAATATTTTGTCTAACGGAGTTTTTTTATGATAGTCAATTCTCTTTCTTAAACTTCTCTTGGTTTGGCCCACATAAGTGGCATTACAATCATTACATGCTATCTCATATACAACATTGGTTTCGCTCCATTTATCCAGTCTATCTTTACCTAATTTAATAATACTGTTTAATTTGTTTGACATATGGGGAACATATGGAGAGGAAAAATAATACTTATAATTCTATTTCAATTGCAATACCATCTACTTCAAAATCAGTCACCAACTCTACTTCACCTTCTACTTTCAAATCATCTTTGAATACTCCTTCATTATCAGTATGTAAGAAACCTCGTGGAGATTCTGCAAAATCAAAAATGATGTGCGAATTGATTCACTTAGAAGCAAATCTACTTCTGTCTTGACTGATGTAGAAAAATGTTCACAAGAAGCAAATATTTCTTTAACATTTGATGAAAGCGAGATAGAAGAATTGTTTTCTACTCTTTTTGTTCCGGATGCAGAATATTGGTCACAACAGCCTGATGCTTTTTCGATCCCGGATAAAAGAGATTTTGAAGAGCTGTTTTCTACTCCTTTTGAGTCTGATGAGAAAGAAAATTCTTGTCCTTCTGTGATTAATTGAAGAAAAGATCATGAACTGTCGTCAACTTCGGCTGGTCAACAATTGATTGCAACTAATGTTTTGACGAATGCGCGTTTCAATTTGCGGGCGACATACTATTTATTGTTCAAAAGTTTTTTATACTTCACTACAGTTGTTTAAATTCAAAAAGTATTTTCAGCGGCATAACAGCAGTTTTGGTATTGTTACCGTCATTTACCTAATGTGAGATTAGGACAGGTTATGTTTCCACGTCTTCCTATGGAATTCATTCACCGTCAAATACCTGTTTATCTGTCGTAATACTCGTCGTGTATAACCTTCTTTGTGAAAATCTAAAAGCTGTATATTAAATCTGATTGTGTGCTAATCTTTTACTCAGTTTATTTAAAATGAATGTAGACGAAGATAATAGTTCTTTGGAATGCGAGTACGATGGAATTATTCCCAAAGAGATGCTGGAAAATGCCAAAAATCTCACAATGAGGTCCTCATAACCTCATAAAATCATGAATATTCTCAAAACATTCTGAACTTTTGTTAGCGAGTTAGAAGGTCTAACAAAAATAGTAATTTTCAGTTATACAGGGTATACAGGGTGAGAGACAAAGTATTTGAATCCTAATATTTTTCAAACTAAATGGTTTTATAAGCTGCAAAAAGAACCTAGCCAAGGTGATTAAAAGATCCATATTTTCTCATAACTTAAATAAAACTTTTTCCTCCCGTAATCGTACGACATAAAAAATCCATATTTTTCAGTTTTCGATTTTTAGCTAGAAAACTAGTCATCAAAATGGTTTATAATTTTTACAGCAAATCGATATTATTGTCTTTGATTGTCATAAATCTTTTCAACAAAATTGATAATTTAGTTTTAAAAATATTAAATTTTTTTCCAATCACCTTTTTTAACATAAAAATTGAACGAAATGGTCAATCTGGAAAATTTTGCGAGAAAAAGTAGGCAATTTTATGCTTTTTTAGATACACTATTGTTGAATATTGTAACGAGTTGAGCACTGCGGCTAACTCGTAGCGGTATGAGTACCGCTACGCCGCGACCAATCAGGGTAGACTCGCGCGCGGGAAGAAAAACATGTGCGAATTCCGGAATAAGAGCGAGAGAGATAGAGAGAGCCAGCGCGCGGGCTAATCCTTCAGGTGCGCGCTCAGATAGCTCTCGGCCTTTGGAAGGTAAACACAGGACTTCGCTCGTGATATCGTGTGCTGTGCTGTGTCCAGCGGATCGAATTGTATCTTGTGCGTGAGTGCGACGCGGAGTCCGGGTATTGATTGATTGAGATATCATTTTTTGGGAAAACTAATTTTAACTTTAATTGTATATCTTAATGCGTATAGCAAAATACATTTACTTGACATTTTAATATTTAGAGATTTACTACGTTTATTAGTCTTATTCTTGCCAAGGTTTTCACTTTTGAAAAAAGTTTTTTTGGGAGATCGGATATACCATAATATGCTGCCCGCTCTCCAATGAGGACTCCAGCGGAAAGATTTCACGACCGTGGAGCAGTTACTCGAGACAGCGGTCGAAGTTGAGGCCGCCTAGCCTGCGAAGCCTCATATAAAGCACCTCCGAAGCCTGGAGTAACAATCGTCCCCCAATGCGCCTTGAAGTGCGAGACGCCATAGACTAGCGCTAAAACGCCAATCGCAGCCGTAGGATTGGCACAGCAAACCGCGGCACTGCCCATAACAGTCGGCGCCCTAAGCAAGCTACTAAATTCGAAGCTTACGGCGATAGGAGGCAGCAAGACGTCAGCCCCTCAGCGAGAATGCTCCGGGCCTAGGAAAGAGAGAGGCAAGTCTCCTAGTCCGAAGCTCAAAAGCCAGAAGTCTGGCAAGGGTTCCGGTCAATCGGACAAAAGAGAGCAGAGGAGGCCAATAGAGTGCTTCAACTGCCATGAAAAAGGCCACCTTGCCCGAGACTGTCCTTTGGGTAAGGGAAACGGCATAAAGGAGGAGTAGGCAAGGTTACTACTTCTCTTAAACCGTCACGCGAGGAGTCTCTCCGAGAGGAGAGGCACGTGACAAAGGGCGTAGTCGCTACCTCGTGCGAAACCTCAGGCGATTTTGATCGCATGGTCGCACTATTGTCCAGCGAATCTTTCCAGACGACAATATCGCCAAATGAAGACGAGTCGCGCTAGTGGGTACAAGTGGGCATCGGAGGGTTCAGAGTAAGGGCTCTGTACGACCCAGGCGCAGCTATGACATTGGGTCGTTAGGACTTCAGATCGCAACTCGCGCCTGCGGTTGACCTTTGCGATAAAGCGATGGCCGTCAAGCGCAGTGTGCAAATGGTCAGACGACGCCGATCCTAGGATTTGTGGATTTGCCATTCGACGTCACGGGTGTACAACGCGATGTAACGGTGGCGATCATGCCCGAAGCGACCAACGAATGTCTAGTTGGGACAAATTTCGGACGCCTGTTCGGCGCAGTCCACGATCCACGTGAAAACGTCCTGTATCTGAAGAAGGAGCGACAGATTGTCCAACTTCAGGTGGCTACGATAGCTACAGCAGGGGCGATAGATATTGCCGCGGTTGGACTTGCGTACGTCAGTGACGGCAAGCATGCGCAGATTCGCAGAATGCTGGACAGCATCCTGCCTAAATCCAACGATCGGACGGACGCAGTTGATTGAGCACGGGATAGACGTTGGATCGGCCTGGCCGATAAAACAGAAGTATTATCCCGTGTCGCCAAAAATAGAGGAGGAGATGTATCAACAAGTACGAGAGTTGCTTGCTGCGGGAATCATCGAACCCTCTGACAGTGCTTGGTCAAGCCCGGTAGTGATGGTGCGCAATGCGAACGGGCAATATCGTTTTTGCGTCGACTTCCGGAAAGTTAATGCGCTGTCAAAGGCTGACGCATATCCATTACCTAACATGGATAATATCCTTCGTAAAATGCAAAAAGCGAAGTTCATATCAACGTTGGACCTTAGCAACGCGTTGAAATGTCGTTGAAACCGGAGGCGAGACCTCTGACGGCCTTTACAGTTCTTGGGCTAGGTTTATTCCAATTCACACGTATGTCGTTTGGTTTAGCCTACGCTGAAGCAACCTTCCAGCGAATGATCGACTCCAGCCATACGCGTACTCGTATCTCGATGATATCATCGCGACAGAGACGTTCGAAGAGCATCTCGAGTACTTAGAGAAAGTGCTCCAGCTAGTGAACGCGGCTGAATTGACAATCAACCGGGACAAATGTGTCTTTTGCCGAGAAGAGGTGGAGTACCTCGGCGTCCTGGTTAATCACGGTGATTTTCGGTTAGCTCCAGAGAAGATAGCGCCCGTTGTGGTGTATCCAGCGCCGAAAACCCTGAAACAGCTGAGACGTTTCTTAGGAATGGCGTCGTGGTATCGCAAATTCTTGCAAGAATTCGCGACCGTCGCTGAATCGCTCCATTGCCTGCCGAAGAAAGGTAGAAAATACGAGTGGGGGACGGAACAGCAAGACGCTTTCCAACAAGTGAAAGCGCTGATAGCGTCTGCACCGATTCTTTATCGCCCAGATTTCGAATCAAAGTTCGTGTTGCAGACGGACGCAGGGACACCGGTCTCGGCGCGGTACTTTTCAAAATAATCAACGGAGAAAGGCGGGTTTTGGAATTTGCTAGCCGCACAATGTCGAAAGCCGAGAGAAACTACAGTGTCACAGAGAGAGAATGTCTCGCTGTCATCTGGGCGATACGGAAGCTCAGACCTTATATTGAGGGATATCAATTTAAGGTCATCACGAACCACAGTAGTTTGCGGTAGTTATGCAACTTACATAATCCCACCGGACGCCTAGCAAGATGGGCGCTAGAAATGCAGGGCCACGGCTACACTGTGGAGCATAGAAAAGGCCTGCTAAATGCCGTACCAGACGCATTGTCGCGTATCTACAAAGAAGACGCAGTACTTCTCGAAGCAGTCGAATGGGCAAGCGAAATACAGGACGAATGGTACTGTGAAAAGGTCCGTGAGATACATCTGCATCCGAGCAAAAATCCACTGTATAAGATGTACGGCGGACAGCTGTACTACTTCTGCCCAGATAAGAAATTGCCAGCATCTATGAATGACGATACGGCATGAAAAACCATCGTGCCAAAAGAAAGGCGAGCAGAGATCTTGCGAGAGTATCACGACGAGCCATCAGCCGGTCACCAGGGGCGTGAGAAAACTTGTGCGCACGTCGCAATGTACTATTTCTGACCCAGTATGTACACAGACGTCGCTGAGTATGTTCGACGATGCTTCGTTTGTCAGCAATGTAAAGTCGAGCAGCGCTCGCCAAGCGGCCTGATGAGAAAAAGAGTAATTACTCGGCCATAGTAGATCATAGCAGGAGATGTCATGGGGCCGAAACCAAAGACTGCTCGAGGAAACGAATATATTCTCATATTCGAAGACTTGTTCACCCGCTGGATAGAGTGTATTCCGATTGAGCGGGCAAACGCGAAGGTAATTCTCCAGCATCTCCGAGAGCGAGTCTTCTGGTGGTACAGGCTTACAAGATACGGGCTGTGCAATAATATATTGTGATGATGCATGTGCTTTTAAAAAAAAGGAGTGATAAGAAAGTAACAGGATTACAAGATGAAGACAGAAGACAGAGATTAGTCAGAAGAGAGGTAAAAGGAAGTAGGAGAAAAAACTCTAAAAATTTAGTGTAGGAATGATGTAGAGTTTAAGTGCAAAAAGTTCGTTCAAGAAAGTATGA